>CM053031.1:64585592-64589623 GCA_028564925.1 Lithobates sylvaticus | reverse complement strand
TTCATCAGGTGCTTGAAATTACAAATCTTGATCTAATAACTCACAGCAGGGCCCATTCCTGCGCCCACCAAGAGTAACTGTGAGAGCTTACAGTCTTGTGGCAACACCGTCCACCACCACCACCACCCCCAATTTTTCTGCCCTGTTCAACAGGTGCATGCAATTACAAATCTTGATCTATTAACTCATAGCAGGGCCCATTCCTGTGCCCACCAGTCTTGTGGCTACACCAACATCTAATAGGGCAAATTTCTGCAGAGTATATACGCCAGGGCCCTACTTTCAAACATCCAACTTACAAACGACTCCTACTTGCAAATGGAAAGAGAAAACAGGAAGTGAGAGGAAATCTACCCCTAGGAAGGGAAATTCTATCCTGTTAGATTTAATTTGGGAAAAAGGTATCTCCTCTCTACTGATACTTTATTATCACCAATCCTTGTTTCAATTAAAACCCCACTTTTCCAAAAACATTTGTCATTGGGACGGAAAGTGAGGTGACATGTTCTGAACAGATGTGCAAAGACAGCAAATGTTACAGGGGTGATAACCCCTCCCTATGTTCTCCAAAAAGCTTAAAAATAGATTTTTTTGGGATGGAGCTACACTTCATAATGTACCTGTTCAGATTCTACTTAAGAACAAACCTAAAGCCGCAAGTGGTTTTAAATGGCTTCTTTTTTTTCCTTTACAAATGTCATTTTGTGCAAGGACAGTTCTAAAACACGGGAAACACATGCCACTTCACAGGCATACTTTTAGACACCCCCCAGGTACCATATTTAAAGGAAAATTTCACTTTTTTTTTTTTCACTTTATGCATCATTAAAATGACTGCTCCCGAAAAAACGTTAGTTTTTAAAAGTTCTTTTTGCATTGATATATGTCCCCTGGGGCAGGACCCGGGTCCCCAAACCTGTTTTATGACATTAACATGCATATTGGCCGTTGTAATTAGCACTTTTGATTTCGAACGTTCGCGTCCATTATAACGTATAGGGTTCGAAAATTCGCGCAAACTTTCGGTCGGTTCGAAGGTTCTGGTGCGAACCGAACCCGGGGGTGTTCGGCTCATCCCTACTGATCAGCGTTGCAGGCTTCACAGCGTTGTTGAGATTAATAAGTGTAAACTAGAAATGATTGAAATACAGTGTGGAAGTTAATATGATTTTACACTTTGAGTTTTCACTTTGTCGAAATGATGCAGACGACAAAATTGGTAATTGTTTGTCAAAATCAGGTTTGTGGAAATCACTCTGCTCATCCCTGTTGACCTCCAGCATCTTTTAGGGCCCATTTAAATATATGCGTACAGCTGCACTTTTTTTGTAGAATTGAGCAGTTCCATTTTCATGTTTCAGCATGTGTTCCCTTTGTACATTGCCATTTGTTTTTAATGCATTTAATGCATTAATTGCAGAATAGAGTTAACACACTTGTTAATACCATTTTCCAGTGCATAAACACTCATGTAATATGCATTTTTCAGCATTCACTTCATTGGCCTCCCAACAAAAATGCTGGGAAAAAAGGATACGTCTTATTTATTTCATTTTTAATATTCCACAGCAAACTTCCTCATCCATTCATGTCTCCATACTTTATTTTGTTGGGAAGTCACTTTGAAAAACAGTAAGGGTGGACGATTAATGTAGTATTTGCTTCCTGGAATCCATCTACCTTTTTTCTCAGGCATGCAGGCAGCAGGATGTGTTTAGCAAAATAAACCCCTTCTCCAGATGAAGGAAAAAAAAGGCCCATGAAGTCTCTGGGGATGTATGACATCATTTTGGCCTAGGCCAGAAACCAGGAAGCAGCTGAAGAAATGTATGAAAAAAAAAAAAAGTTAAAAGTAAATATAATATACCTTCCTATCTATTTTTTAAGATCAGTGGCATAAGGATTAAAATAGGTAATTACACTAAACAAAAACTAGAAATGGGGGTGCGCATGCCCACGCATCGGTGGCCAATAAGAGCGAGAAAAATTTAACTTTTATTAGATTGTGAAATTTATCATTGAAAGGAAAAGCAAATAAGTGTATGTGTATATATTTATAGGATGGAAAACAAGAGCCCTAGTTCTATAGGAGAACAAAGAGATAGGGGGATACACGGATTAGCTTAACAATTGTCCCAATCTGATACTATTTTCCATCCTGTCCCTATAATAGAAATGTTAGATAGATGGTCATTATCTACTAGGACAATTTGACTGGCCAATTACTGTGGAAGGATGTCTTGCATCCAAGCCCCTCATTGCTCTCAGTCCAAAAAAAATACAGCTCTTATAACTTTATTATAAACTGCTTGTTCACCATCCTAGTAAACCATGTGACCCATGTGATGCCCCAAAAATAAAGTGAAAAATAAGGTGCAAAAATAACTCAACTCTACATGTTTCGGTCACTAAATGAGCTTCGTCAGGAGTACAAACAAACGTGAGGTCCATGGTGATGAAAAGAAAAATTGCCAAGCTCATTTAGTGAGTGAAACCTGTAGAGTTGAGTTATTTTTGCACCTTTATTTTGGGGCATCACATGGGTCACATGGTTTACTAGTTTATAATGCAGTTACGAGAGCTGTATTTTTTGTTTTGACTGAGAACGAGTGGCTTGGATGCATGACACCATACCATGGTAAATGGCCAGTCAAATTGTCCTGGAGAGGGAGGTTATGACCTTTCCTTGTAGATAGTGGCCTTCTATCTAACATTTCTATTATATAGACAGGATGGAAAATAGTATCAGATTGGGACAATGGTTAAGCTAATCTGTGTATCCCCCATCTTTTTGTCCTCCTATAGAACTAGGGCTCTTGATTTCCATCCTATAGGTATATACACGTACACTTACTTGCTTTTCATTTCCATTATATATTTTACAATCTAATAAAGGTTACATTTTTCTCTCTCTTTTATTGTCCACTGGGGCTTGGCATGCACACCCTCATTTCTAGTTTTTTCAGTGTAAGTACTTTAGTCAGCTTTAGACCCCTTTCCCACTGAGGTGCTTTACAGGTGCTATAGCGCTAAAAATAGCACCTGTAAAGCGCATCTCCTTTCACTCCAATGTGAAAGCCCTAGGGCTTTCACACTGGAGCGGTGCGCTGGCAGGACGCTCAAAAAAGTCCTGCAAGCAGCATCTTTGAGGCATTGTAGGAGCAGTGTATACACCGCTCCTAAAGCGCCCCTGCCAATTTAAATCCATGGGCAGTGCCGGAACAGCGCCACTGCAGCAGCGCTTTTAACCCTTTTTCGGCCATTTCCTTATCCAAAAATAAGGTAAATGCAAAAACAGCAAATGAGGGCAATTAATTTAGTCATTCATTGCCCTCATTCACTGTTTTTTCATTTTCCTTATTTTTGTTAACCTAGTCAGTTGCAGTGATTTACATTTGGTGCACATTCTTTTTGAGATATTTCATTTTGCACCTCATATTGGTGCACTCCACGTTGTGCACTTTATACTGTGCACCTTATATATTGACACTTTTTTTGCACTTTATTTATTAATTTATAGTGTTTACATAGTGTTTTCTGTGTGATTTTACATAACCGCGCAATATCACTTTTATATCCATTCATAGCTGTACGTCGGCTCTTTAAGACGCCTGAAGCGTGTCCCCAGAGCCAATGCGAGTGCCGATGACCGCCGGGCACCCGCAATCGCTCGTGACAGAATGAGAACGGGGATGTGTGTGTGTGTGTAAAACACACAAATCCCAGTTCTCTCAGGGGAGAGGAGAGAGATTGTGTGTTCATACTAAGTATGAACACCAATCTCTCTCCTCCCCTAGTCAGTCCCACCCCCCCCTACAGTTAGAACACACATAGGGAATACAGTTAACCCCTTTATAGCCCCCTAGTGTTAACCCCTTCACTGCCAGTGTCATTTATACAATAATCAGTGCATTTTTATAGCACGGATCACTGTATAAATGTCACCGGTCCTAAAAATGTGTCAAAAGTGTCTGGTTTGTTTGCTGCAATCTCGCAGTCGCGATAAAAATCACTGAGCGCCACCATTACTA
>CM053031.1:64558092-64580592 GCA_028564925.1 Lithobates sylvaticus | reverse complement strand
AGGCATTATTTGGGACTTATTTTAATATTTTTTATGTAAAATCAGATGAATATCTGCTTTTGATTCAAACACCTTATCACTGTTTCACATATTATTGCATATTACTGTATTTTTTATTTTTATTTTTTAATTAAGGTTAGTCTTTTTATGCGTATTTGTTTATTTTTGCTGTTTAGCTTCTCTAATTAGTTCACTTTATCACTGTTTCGCATATTATCACATGTTACTGAAATTTTTGTTTTGTGTTCTTTTTAAATTCGGGATAGGCATTCATGCATATTTGTCTATTTTTGCCGCACAACTTCTTGAATTAGCGCACTTCAGACCTGTTTCACATATTATCGCATATTACTGCATTTTTCTTTTTTTTAAATTAGGGATAGCCGTTCATGCATATTTGTCTATTTTAGCTGTATAGCTTTTTGAACTAGCGCAACATTCTTCTTATTATTATTTGTGTTAGAGTGTTGAGGTCACTTGCTAGTGCTTGCAGCTTTTTCATATCTATTTTTAGGGTGATTTATTATTCTTTGGTATTTATTGTGTACATTAGTTTTGGTTGGTTGTAAGGTCCATAGCAGCGCACAAGTACTTCATATTTAATTTCCTTTTCACATTTACCAATCTCTTCTTGCTTGTTGTTTACATAGCTCAATATCTCAAGCTTAAAATGGAGCCAGCCTCCTTGCTGCATTTCATTTAGTTTTCTAAAGCACTGGGTATAATAAACATCAGCCTTTTTTTTCTTTTATAAAATACTGCTAGTTTTCATCCTTTGCGGCATCTCAGTACTGCTGAACTTCTCCTGCCTCTTTTCAGCCATGCACTGGACATCTGAATATTACAATACAACATTTCTATTAAGATGTCTTTCAGATTGAAATTGTAAATGAGTCATATACTATATACTTGTATATCTTGGTGTTTTTGAGGGGATAGCCATTTGACCAGCAGTCTTGGAAGTTTAGATAAAGATGGTAACCTTCTTCTTTTTTTATTTTTAACTAGATTTGAAACAGTTTATTTCTGCAATCCATTGCGATATACTGGAAGATCTAATTTGATTTTAGTATCTAGGAATGATTCATTTAGCGGCAGCATTGAGAAAGGTGATAAGGCTATATCTTTTACGTTTTTCATGTTGTTATCCAAATTCAGAAGAAAAATCTCTGGCGACCGATCAATGTCACATTGAATAATAACTTTGATATAAAAGCCAACTGTATTCCGGAAGGAATAGTCCGTAAGACAAAAATAACAAATGGCCTGGGTGGCTGGATTCAGCCCGTGGGCCTTGTGTTTGACAAGCGGACAGTTACAACCTTTATATTTTGATATAAGCCTCTTGTAATATCCATAGTTCCCAATTGTGCCTCATTTGGAGACACTGCCCCTCTTTTGTGATCAAATACCTCTGTCCCTCGTGCAACCCTCTTTTTGGGCTGATGTGTAAAGCTCCCAAAGTATTATGCTGCACTAAACTTTTTATCCAACCTCTATAGTATTGCATTTATTTTTTTGAAAAGCCAATATAAAGGGAAAATAGAGGTCATAAAAGCACTTGTTTCTGCATATTCAATCTTTTTATAGCAAGGTCTGTAACAGGGACACGTCCTTTGCATACATACCGAGAGCTTAAAGGTGTGTCTCTTTATCATTTTAGAAAGTTGGGAGGGGAGAGAGGGAGTAGCACTCTGTGCCAATTTGGCTGTACAATTTACAATGCTGTCATTCTATCTGCCTGAGGTGGTCGGGAATACTATTTGAGAGAGACTGTCACTTTGCCCATCATGAGCAATTACATTGTTTCTGTAAACACTGAAGAAAAGTGCGGTCATCAACCTGGCTGTGAGGTCTGGCAGGGGTTCTTATGCCGCGTACACAAGACCGGATTTTCCGTCTGAAAAATCTTGGATGTTTTTTCCGACGGAATTCCACTCAAGCTTGGCTTGCATACACACGGTCACACAAAAGTTCTCTGAACTTTCAACCGTCAAGAACGTGATGATGTACAACACTACCACAAGCCGAGAAAATTAAGTTCAATGCTTCCGAGCATGTGTCGAATTGTTTCCGAGCATGCGTAGGAATTTTGCGCATCGGAAATTGCTACAGACGATCGGAAATTTTTCTGACCGAAAAATTGAGAACATGCTCTCAAACTTTTCCTGGTGGAAAGTCAGCCAGCAAAAGTCCTATGGAGCATACACACGGTCGCATTTTCTGACGAAAAGCTCTCATCAGTCTTTTGCAGGCCGAAATTCCGATCGTGTGTACGCGGCATTAGATCACAATATCTTTGACAAAAAAAACGATTTCTTCTGGAGCTCAACTTTAAGAAAGCCCAGTTCTCTTCTTAAAAAAAAAAAAAAATAAGCAAATTACCCAACAAATATCTGTTGGTGTCTTCCAAAACTGCCACATAAATATTTCATTTCATTGGGTTTTCATTGTGAAAATGCAAGTATTCCAAAAGAAGTGACAAGAGGATTGATTGTGCAGATTATAAGCAGGTCATCATGAAAGATGAGTGAATAATGGAAAGTTTACAATGTTGGCCTAGCGCATTTATATTAAACTGGTAAAAAGTAACCACTCACCAGTTCATTAATTCATGGTGGCAACAAAACCTCACCACATCAAGAAGTTTTAAGTTGGATTCCCATTTAAACACTACATGTGACATAAATAAATGTACTTTCTGATGTACAGTGCCTTGAAAAGTTTTCATACCCCTTGACATTTTCCACATTTTATTATGTTACAATCAAAAAACATAAATGTATTTCATAAAATTGTGAAGTAGAAGGAAAATGATAAATGGTTTTCAATTTTTTTTACAAATATGTGAAAAGTTTGGCTTGCATTTGTATTCAGCCCCCTTTACTCTGATACTCCTAACTAAAATATAGTTGAACCAATTGCCTTCAGAAGTCACCTAATTAGTAAATAGAGTCCACATGTGTGTAATATAATCTCAGTATAAATAAAGCTGTTCTGTGAAGCTCTCAGAGGTTTGTTAGAGAACCTTAGTGAACATACAGCATCATGAAGGCCAAGGAACACACCAGACAGGTCAGGGATAACGTTGTGGAGAAGTTTAAAGCAGGGTTAGGTTATAAAAAAAAAATACCCCAAGCTTTGAACATCTCATGGAGCACTCAGTACTCAGTGCATCATCTGAAAATGGAAAAGAGTATGGCACAACTGCAAACCTACCAAAACATGGCCGTCCACCTAAACTGACAGGCTGGTCAAGGAGAGCATTAATCAGAGAAGCAGCCAAGAGGCCCATGGCAACTCTGTAAAAGACTTGAGACTGGGGTGGAGATTCACCCTCCAGCAGGACAACAACGCTAAACATACAGCCAGAGCTACAATGGAATGGTTTAGATCAAAACATATTCATGTGTTTCAATGTCCCAGTCTAAGTCCAGACCTAAATCCAATTGAGAATCTGTGGCAAGACTTAAAATTGCTGTTCACAGACGCTCGCCATCCAATCTGACAGCGCTTGAGCTATTTTGCAAAGAATGGGCAAAAATGTTACTCCCTAGATGTGCAAAGCTGGTAAGACATCCCCAAAAAGACTTGCAGCTGTAATTGCAGCGAAAGGTGCAATTATCCTGGATAGGTAAACTCTACTGAAATTATCCACAACTATGCAGCTTTTATAATTAAGATCCTTAAAGCCTTACTGCAAGATCTGCTGTACTTTATTTGGAGTGATAACAGATATGGCCTCCCTTATATTATATATTAAAGTGATACTAAAGTATTGTATTTTTTGTTAAAAACCTGCTTTGTGTAGTGGATTTGCACAGAGCAGCCCAGATCCTCCTCTTCTCAGGTCCCCCGCTGAGACTCCTGACCCCTCCCTCCAGCTTGCTATGGGGGCAAAACAAGGAAACGTCTGCACCTTACGTGGGCTCCAAGTAAGGTTTATTGGAATATGAAAATATCTAAAATGACACCAGAGGACACCAGCAGTGGTCAAGGTAGATGCATTTCACACAACAGAAAAGTGCTTAATCATTATTATATTATTATCAGTTACACCTGGAGCGGTAAGTTCTTTTCATTTGGACTTTGCTATGGAGGCACCCAAGCTGAGCCGCTGCTTTGTGTCCATTCAGACATGGAGCTGCTGCTCAGCCCTGCCCCTGTCTCTCCTCATTGGCTCACTGACTTTGACTGCAGCAGGAGCTGCTGCCTCAGCCAATGAGGAGAGAGAGAGTCCTGGCCAGCAGAGACGCTCATGCAACATCACTGGATCATGATGGGGCTCATAGAATGCATTAAGATAAAAAAAACTTCTGACTTTAAAACCACTTTAATATCTGGCAGCTTAATATCTGGCAGCCCATTTGCTTCATAGCCAACCCTCAACCCTCTAATCAGGTGGTTAGAAGTCGAAGGCTTTGGATAGCACCATTCCACCTTAACTCTGCTCTTTTCAACCACTCCCGACTTAAAGGAACTCAACCTTGTGTTCCCCATGACCTACACCAGAGCCATATGCCTGAGCCATATGGCTGTACTTCAAAACAGAATTCCACCAATCTCCCACAGCCTTTCAAATTACTTAATTTTTTTTCATGCCACTACTACCTACTAGCCTTAATCACAGTATGGCACATGGCTGGCTAGATAAAAGCCTTGTTTTGGTTAAAAAACATCATCCACAAGGGCAATGGGATTTACAATCCACTTTTAACCGAGTGGGGGTGGGGTCGAGTCCCGCTGCCTGTCAATGGATGATGCAGCAGCAGGACTTGAGAGTGAACATGCATGGGTGCCCCCATGGAAGTATATAAAAATTTACAATCAATAGTAAAAAATAGTGCGCAATTACTTAGGTTTTATATATTTTTATATTTTTAGATAACAGCGCTTTAGTATTTATTATACATAATTGCCCCCATGAAAGGCAGCTTCCGTCCAAGAGGAGGGGCCTGGAGCCCCGTCGGGGGAACTCAGAATAAGAGGGTCAGGGGCTGCTCTGTGCAAAACCATTGGAGTATACAGCGTCTGGCTGCATTTACAAGATGTATGGCTAAGGACCTATGGTTCACAAACTTTGGGAGTGCGGAGTAGTGCAGCAAGTATTGTGCTGGGGTGAAATTGAGCATATAGATGGTTATCTTACTGTAGTTATGGTATCGTATATTTCTTTCCAAAAACTTGCAGTTTCGGACTTGACCACCAAATGTGTAGAAGGGAATGGGGTACAGATCCACAACTCCAGCATAGTGGGACAATTGAAGAATAAAATTGATGGAGCTGTATGGGCGTTCTATACCAACTCGATAGTAGTTTGTAACCCGTTTCTTGCGTGGTTACATTTACTGAGCCCTTGTGCAGAAGGGTTATTAGTCTCTCCCTTTCCTCATCGGTTAAGTCGAGGTCAAGCTGCTGCTCCCATTTCTGACACAGTCTTCTGGCCTTCGACATATTATTGGTAAATAGGAGTGCATATATTGCAGATATCACATGACATTGTGGCTAGGATCTGGAACAGATAGCTTCAAAGGGAGTATGAGACCAGCTAGGGGAGATGTTTGGGTATTTGAAAACGTGTTGTAGTTGTTAAAAGGGGAATGTGTGGTTGAGCATTGTGGCCTGTTGTGCCTTATAGGACAAAAAGGTACCTTTTTTGGAATAAAGGTTCTGCACATATTGTTGGTGGTGCTGGTGTGACCAGTTATCTGTCAGGAAACAGGATGGCATTCCGGGGGGGGGAGTCATGATTGTTTTGAGGAGGGGTAAGAAGTCCAGGAGAGGAGGATAACTTGTAGGCTTTACAAGTCGATTGGAAGCAGTGTAAAGATGGGCCTACTATCAAATGGTCTTTATATTTGGTAGGCATATGTTGAGCAGGCAGCCATGGGATTAGGTGTAGGGGAACCTTGGAGCCTGTGCTCTCCAATTGTACCCAGGCTTTTGCTTTCTCATGAGGGTTCCAGTCCACAATCCTGGTTCAGTGACATGCCAGATAGTATCTGTAAATGTCAGGTAAGCCTATACCCCCTTTAGTTTGGGCAGTGTGAGAAGAGCAAACCTAAGTTTCAGACATATTCATCCCCATATGAAAAGATGAAGGTTCTGTGAAGCGCTGCACAAATAAAAAGCTGCAAGGGAGTTTAAGGGTGTCCACTTGTAGTACATAGAGTGCACAGGGCAGTACATTCACAGTGTTCTGCTTTGCAGGGAATTGAAAGAAGAAAATAAAAAACAGATTGTTTTTTTTTTTTTCATTTCTGGTCCTAATCTAAATCTTGATTATAGTCCTAATAAACTTTGCGGATGAACATATAACTTTTTTTTCATGACTTCTTATGTACAGATCGTATATTCAATACTATTCATGCATAGTGAGATTATACTTCGAGGACAATGTAATAGTTTATGCATTTTTATTAGCCCTCTTGCTGCTCCTATATAGTCAGTCTGAGAGAACGCCACAGAGACTTCTTAAGTATCTACTGGAACATATTCTATAAAATATTGATATTTTAATTAGGTTTGTACCCAAAAATATTGTTGTATTCAGTACTGCAAAACCGAATGCTTCAGTTTATTGACATTTTTTCATGAAAAATAAAAAAGTGTAATGAAATATTTGGATTCTATCAAGGTCACTTAGTAATGATGCCAACATATGCAACAGTCCTGTTCATTAACTGGAAATGAAGGATGAGGTATTGTACATATATACTGGCAGGGCAAAGAAGTGCATTAACCCCTGGCAACCAATCAAATGTCTTCCTTTATCAGTTTAGAGCAGTCAGAACAAAGAATAATGGTTGGTGATTGGACACCATAAGTTACTACTTCTGTACATTTCTACAGGGTAGAGGCAATATAATTTTATTTTCCTGTTAGGGCACATTCACACGGCACTCCTGCGTTTCGTTTTTCTAATTGCAGTGGAAGTCATCTGGGAAGTGTAGGCTTTTACGCTTTTTCAGATCACTTTTACCTCCTTTTAGATTTTCCTGCTTTAGGTCGTGTGCACACTGGGCGCTTAGCCAAGGTGCATAAGATTCTGGGGTTTGGTGTGGTCAGAGGGCACAGGTGCACTGTCCAGCTCCACTGTTGTTAGCCTGCAGAACCATGTGAGAGGCTGAAAACTGTTGTAAATGGATTTTTTTTTAAGGCAGTATGTGCCCGGGGGTGAATGCTCAGAATGCAGACTGCATCCTTTCTGAGCATTCGACCCTGAGCGCATACTGTCCTAAATGTTAGTTACACTGGGTGCACCATGAAGCGGTAGCAATCTTTAGCTTTTTATAGAGTTTTATAGGCTGCTGACAGCGGGACTGGGAGATGCACCTGTGTCTTCCACCCGCACCACAGTGCCAGGGTCTCATGCACCAGAGCTAAACACCCAGCGTGCTCTTTTTTCTCTAAATGCAGCTAAATTGGTCACACCTAATCACAGTTAAGATAATAGCATAGCTATAACTTCCCTTCTGATATTTAGACTCAATTTAGACCAGATTTAATTGGGCAGGGTGGAAAATTATCAATTGTTTTGCCTTTAAATAATTTGGCTATAAATTGGATCCTGTTTCAATCAATCAGTTTATGAGATTGAATGGCGGAAACAGTGATGTGATCAGTAACTTTATGATCATACCTTCCAACTATGGATTGAAATTCACTTCCTCATGTGTGGCATATCGATCAAATGGGTTATTGGCTATAGGTTTATTATTCCTAGTGGGGGAGATCAATCAGAAACAAAATCATTAATTTGCCAAAGCGAGTATGGCCACCATTAAAATATATCTAATGCCAAAACCTTGATTTCTGTTCCCTCTTTTTCTATGTCTCTTCAGGACCGCAAGATAAGGAAAATGTTATAGGGTTGCACATTGATCAATATGTTTTCATATTTCTGAAGTTGTTACTTTATATTGTTATGTGCTTTAATTTTATCTTGATACCAATAATGCCTTTCTTCGCAATCCTAATGGCTATTGTTTTGTGTGACTATTCTCCCAATTGAAGAGCTGGGGATATGCTTTTCAAGAGCTTGTTGTTAGTGTTTTTGGTTTTCAAGCTAGCAGATGAGAATAGCCTGAAAAGAGCCCAGAATACTACCCAATGGCTGGAAAATGAGTATACAAAAAAAATCATAATTCAATCGGTAAACAAAATACCACTATACATTTCCTTTATGTGCTAATTTCAATCCAGTATTTATATATGCATGTGAAAAATCAACAAGATATCACTGTTACACTTGCTTTTATCTATCAAGATTCCTGCGGTATCAGCAAGGAAGCTCAGACCTCTGCAGTGTATAATTGTGCTTTTACTATACAAAAATTCTGTACATAGAAAACTATTACAATATTAGGAATACAATTCAAGTCTGACACATTTAACAAGCAAGATGTCTAGCAAATAAGCAGAAACTATGGTCTGCAACAGTAGAAATACACTTAAAAGTAACTTAACTCCAAATACTGTGTGTTCGTGATCCGTTGACAACAAGGACTCCGGCTTCTTAAGCAGTTGCTGGAGAATCATGTGAAAGCATCTTTTTCTGGTCTGGCATTGACCTTGCTTTTATGGTTTTAATGCATCATGGAGTCCCTTCCAGCTTATGCCTGACAACCTTTTTATATGTCAGGTTGTTTACCATAGTTACTGGCAACAGTTACAAATTTGTTTACCTTAAAGCGGAGCTCCACCCTAAAGTGGAACTTCCGCTCATCGGATTCCTCCCCCCTCCAGTGCCACAATTGGCACCTTTCAAGGGGGGAGGGGGTGCAGATAGCTGTATAATACAGTTATCTTCACCCACTTCCGGGCATAGATATCAGCAGAATATCCGCAGGTACATCACTCCCCCCCCCCCCCCCCCCCCCCGTTGTGTTCTGGGAAACACACAGTTCCCAGAACACAAGGAAGACCAGTGAAGATGCGCGGCGCGATTCGCGCATGTGCAGTAGAGAACCGGGCAGTGAAGCCGCAACGCTTCACTTCCTGATTCCTTCACCGAGGATGGCGGCGGGGACAGCTGAGAGACGAGCGATTGCTCGTTTTCTGCTGCCGACATCGTGGGCACCCTGGACAGGTAAGTGTCTTTATTAAAAGTCAGCAGCTGCAGTAATTGTAGCTGCTGGCTTTTAATAATTTTTTTTAAGGTGGAGCTCTGCTTTAACAGACTGCTCCAACTGTCAACAGTTCCTATTGTTTGAGAACAGCCTGTATTATCCACTCAAACACAACCTGATTTTCTGTTTCTGTGAAAAACTACTAAACATATTGTCCCAGGTTACAGTTAAAAAAAAAAAAAAAACATAAATATTTATCAAATGCAACACAATCACACTTTTTATATATATATAATAAAAAAAAAATAGTATTGAACAGCCGTACATTTATTTTTAAGGGTTTTTATAAATTGTGATATCTGTACCATGTATTATACACATACATAATGCAAAATTATTGTTAATTTATATTTTTGGTGGTGTATTTAGGTGCTAGCACCTTTTTTCAAATTTTAAGTTGTGCCTAGAATCTCTGAGAACAATCAGTTTATGGATGAAATTACTATGTTGTCAGTGTTTTGCAACCTATGGAATGTTTGTAGTTCTACCTGTACATAGAAATTTGCTTACTACACATGCAAGCTCTAGTTTTCTCTTGGTGGTATAGCACAAAGGTTGTTCCTTACTGTTAATCTTAATGGAAGTCTATCAGGTAGATGTGACTAGTTATAAACAGCAGAGTGTTTGCAGTTGTGCTCATAAGTTTACATACCCTGGCAGAATTTATGATTTACTTGGCCATTTTTCAGAGAATATGAATGATAACACAAAAACTTTTCTTTCACTCATGGTTAGTGTTTGGCTGAAGCAATTTATTATCAATCAACTGTGTTTACTCTTTTTAAGTCATAATCAAAACAGAAACTATCTAAATGACCCTGATCAAAAGTGTACATACCCTGGTGATTTTGGCCTGATAACATGCACACAAGTTGACACAAAGGGGTTTGAATGGCTATTAAAAAGGTAACCATCCTCACCTGTGATCTGTTTGCTTGTAATTAGTGTGTATAAAAAGGTCAATGAGTTTCTGGACTCCTGACAGACCCTTGCATCTTTCATCCAGTGCTGCACTGATGTTTCTGGATTCTGAGTCATGGGGAAAGCAAAAGAATTGTCAAAGGATCTGCGGGAAAAGGTAGTTGAACTGTATAAAACAGGAAAGGCATATAAAAAGATAGAAGGAATTGAGAATGCCAATCAGCAGTGTTCAAACTCTAATCAAGAAGTGGAAAATTAGAGGTTCTGTTGAAACCAAACCACGATCAGGTAGCCCAACTAAAGTTTCAACTACAAATGCCAGGAAAATAGTTCGGGATGCAAAGAAAAACCCACAAATAACTTCAGGTGAAATACAGGACTCTCTGAAAACATGTGGTGTGGCTGTTTCAAGATGCACAATAAGGAGGCACTTGAAGAAAGATGGGCTGCATGGTCGAGTCGCCAGAAGAAAGCCATTACTACACAAATATCACAAAATATCCCACTTACAATACGCCAAACAGCACAGAGACAAGCCTCAAACCTTCTGTCACAAGTAATTTGGAGTGATGAGACCAAAACTTAGCTTTTTGGTCACAACCATAAACGCTACATTTGGAGAGGAGTCAACAAGGACTATGATGAAAGGTACACCATTCCTACTGTGAAACACGGAGGTGGATCGCTGATGTTTTGGGGATGTGTGAGCTACAAAGGCACAGGGAATTTGGTCAAAATTGATGGCAAGATGAATGCAGTATGTTATCAAAAAATACTGGAGGAGCATTTGCATTCAGCAGTCAGGAAGCTGCACATGGGATGTACTTGGACATTCCAACATGACAATGATCCAAAACACAAGGCCAAGTCAACCTGTCATTGGCTACAACAGAATAAAGTGAAGGTTCTGACGTGGCCATCTCAGTCTCCTGACCTCAATATCATTGAGCCACTCTGGGGAGATCTCAAACGTGCAGTTCATGCAAGACAGCCCAGGAATTTAAAGGAACTGGAGGCTTTTTGCCAAAAGGAATGGGCATCTTTACCATCTGAGAAGATAAAGAGCCTCATCCACAAATACCACACAAGACTTCAAGCTGTCATTGATGTTAAAGGGGGCAATACACGGTATTAAGAACTGGGGTATGTAAACTTTTGATCAGGATCATTTTGGTTCTGTTGTCATTATGATTTAAAGATTAAACACGGTTTATTGATAATAAATGGCTTCAGCCAAACACTAACCATGAGTGAAAGAACAGTTTTTGTGTTATCATTCATATTCTCTAAAAAATCAAAGAAATCATAAATTATGTAAGGGTATGTAAACTTATGAGCACAACTGTGTGTATATATATATATATATATAAATATATATATACATACAAACACTTATAAATACATCTAAAATAGGTATAAACAACAATTTTAAAATTAAAACATGGACAGTGTCATTAGGGCAGTTGATGGTGTCAGTAGAACAGTAGACTTGTCAGTAGGGCAGAGGTCGGTGTCAGTGTCCAAGCAGATCCCTGATGTCTCACTTTTGCACTTTTGAGACAGAGAAAGGAAATTAGGACAGAGATTCCCCAGGCCCTTTCTTTGCAGCCTCAGATGCACTAAACTGTGAATGAATGGGGGAGTGCTCTGTGCTAAGCAGATTTCTGTTCATTCACAAACTGAAGCATAGTAAACACTGTTTACTATGTATCAATTATGAACGAACACAGTGAGTGAACACTCACCGTATTCATTCAGAAAATGAAAGCTCTCCACCCTGAAACATCCCCCCTAAGGGGGGGGTTGCTTGCATGTACGCATGCCTATGGTTTTAGCTACTGCTGGAGGATCCCCTTGCCAGTAAATGCCCAAACTGGGATTGGGCCTTCAAATAATTGCTAAAAGTCAGCATTAGAGTAATTACTCAAATAAGAACTCCATGAAAATGCCTTTGATTTTCTCTTTGACAACCCTTTTAAAATGTCACACAAAAGCTTAAAGTAATAAAACACAAAAGAAATATGTAAATTAAACATGTAAACATGATGGTTGTTTGTTTCAATATCATTACTGTGAGAGCTTGTAGTTAATTAAAAAGCTGCAGAGTACAAAAAAATACAGTTTTAATTATTATAAATGCTTGATGAATGAAACCTTTAAGTTATTTGAGCCCTGCCTAATCAAGCTTTACCTGAGAAAAGGAGCACGCATAATGCGAGTGAGTCATTTCATGCAACAGAAATAGATCAGAGCAGATGTTCATTATACTGTGTAGTTATGTTGCTATAATGTACAGTATGTGTTACTCTGCTTCTGTGATACATAACATCTGTCCTCATGTACAAAAATGGATAATTGGAAAGTGTTTCTCATAGCAACCAATCAGATTCCAGCTGCTACTTTTTTAAATAGTGTATTGAAAGCTTTTATTTTTTTTTATTATTTTTTTTTAATATAGCTAGTGAGCTTCAAAACTATGCAGGGAGAAGACTTCAGAACACCGCCCACTGGCTGTCATTGACAATAATTTAATTTGATATATTTCATATATAAAATGTCTGTGTTGATGTGGGGATGTGTGGAAAAACCCTTTAGTGTTCAGCTGCCAATCATTTTTTATTTCTTATTTTTAGAGTGATTTACGCTGATTGATTTCTCATTGATATATTTCATATGCCTTAAAGTGGTTGTAGAGTTAGTTTTTTTGCATTCTATGCATTCTATGCATTCTATGCATTAAGATAAAAAGCCTTCTGTGTGTAGCAGCCCCCTAATACTTACCGGAGCCCCATCTCTGTCCAGCGGTGTCCACGAGTGTCTCGGCCATCCGAGACTCTTCCTCATGATTGGCTGGAGACACAGCAGCGGTGCCATTGGTTCCTACTGCTGTCAAAGTCAGCCAGCCAATCATGAGAGAGAGGGGGCATGGCCGCAGCTCCGTGTCTGAATGGACACTGGAACCTGTGACTCGGGTGCCCCATAGCAAGCGTATTGCTGTGGGGGCACGCAAAAGGAGGGAGGAGAGAGGCTGGGTATATACAGAGAGGCTGAGTATACAGAAAGGTGGGTATATATATAGGGATGCTGGGTATATACAGAGATGCTGGGTATATACAGAGAGGAAGATACAGAAGATAGGCTAGGGTAGTACAGAGTTTCCCCCCTCCCCCTCCTCCATGGTCTGCACTCACCTGCTCAGGAGCTCAGTGTGAGAAACTTCCTCCCGACTCTATGATATGGACGGAGCAAGGAGGAGACTCACTCTCACACTCATCTCCCTTTTCTGGCTGTCACTGGCTTTTCTGGCTGTCACTGAAGCATGGACGGGGTGCAGACTTAGTGAGAGTGTCGCGGCTTTGCGGGAAGTGCTGTGTCAGGCAGTCCAGGACACTCTCATGGTAGGGCCAGCCCTGGACTCGAGGCTATGGGCCCCAGATTCGGGGCTCTAGCCTCAATAACCACCCCCTAGTGATGCCACTGGTGTGCAGTAGCAAAACGTTAGCAGTATTTCTGTGATATGAACCAGACTGCTCGTACAAAAACCAGAACAGTAGTAAGATGTTTGCTTTTTGGTTTTACGGGTCTTCATATAGCTAAAACACATTTAACCACTTCCCGACAGGCGCACAATGATGTACGTCGGCAGAATGGCACGGACAGGCAAAAGGGCGTATGGTACATCCCTTTAAGATTGCTGCCGTGCCATCGCATGCTCGCCGGTCAGGACCCCCGTGAGTCTGGTCGCGGGTCTTGCGGACTCGATCGCCGCAGGGAAACCCGCGGTCGTCTCACGGGAAGGCTGAACGGGGAGATGCGGAAGTAAACAGCATCTCCCCGTTCTGCCTAGCAACTAGTGACACTGATCTCTGCTCCCTGTGATTGGAGCAGAGATCAGTGTTCATTAAAACTCAGCTACGCCCCCCACAGTTAGTAACACACCCCTAGGGACACTTAACCCCTACACTGCCACCCCCTGGTTAACCCCTTCCCTGCCAGTGTCATTTACACAGGAATCAGTGCATTTAAATAGCACTGATTGCTGTATAAATGACAATGGTCCCAAAAATGAGTCAAAAATGTCCGATGGGTCCGCCATAATGTCGCAGTCACAATATAAATCGCTGATCACCGCCATTACTAATAAAAAAAAAATATTAATAAAAATGCTATAAAACTATCCCCTATTTTGTAAACGCTATAACTTTTGCGCAAACCAATCAATAATCGCTTATTGCTATTTTTTTTAACCAAAAATATGTAGAAGAATACGTAGCGGCCTAAACTGAGGGAAAAAATGTTTTTTTAGATATTTTTGGGGGATATTTATTATAGCAAAAAGTAAAAAATAATGTGTTTTTTTCAAAATTGTCGTTCTTTTTTTGTTTATAGTGCAAAAAATAAAAACCTCAAAAGGTGATCAAATACCACCAAAAGAAAGCTGTATTTGTGGGAAAAAAAGGACATCAATTTTGTTTGAGAAAAAGATTATATAAAGCAGCGCCAATAAAGTAAAATAAAATAAAAATAAAAAAGATAATAAAGCTGAAGATAATAAAAGAGGAGGAGCAGAGATAGCTTCTATCTCCAGCCATGTGCGTGGATCTTCTGGGTGGAGTGAGCCAAGTAGAGGGATCTTTTCTCTGGAGGTTCGTCACCTGCCTGACTAGTCCCATCAGCAGTTTCGGGTACAGGAGGCCGCCTATCCTATATTTAATGGGCCTATATTGCTTGGCCATCCGGTAATCGTGTATTTTAACCGGTGGTCGGGCTTAACAAACCTTGTTTTGTGTCACAATTTGAATGAAGGATAGTCACTGATAGTTCCCTTTTTTTCATTATCCTGGGAGTTGAACATTGTGCTGTGAAGAAACAGACCAGCATATAACAGGACTATATATTTTGGATTTTAATCATATTCTGAACTATTGCAGATTCATTTCACGCTTTTAGGTCACCATCTATGTGCTCCTCCGTGGCCATAGTTTATATTATAAATGTTTTAGCATTTTTTGGTATACAATATTTATAAATTGTATTTTCTATTTTTTATTTTTTTTTATTTTACATTATTGGCGCTGCTTTATATAATCTTTTTTATCTGTATGTGTGTGTATCCCACTTTTAGCAGCCGCTTTTTTATAGACTGGCCTTTAGTCTAAGCACGGTTTATTTATTTGCATTCAATTTTGTTTGAGAGCCATATCGCACGACCGCGCAATTGTCAGTTAAATCGACACAGGGCCGAATCGTAAAAAGTGGTCTGGTCTTAAGCCAGCAAAATGGTCCGGTCTGAAAGTGGTTAAAAAAAAACAAATAAAAAATATGACCATTCATAGATAACTAGTTTCTCAAACCCCACCCACAGGCACTTTTAAAATTTTATTAAAGCCATTATTCATCATCAAATCTACTGTACCTCTATAAATAATTTAAATATACATCCACATTTCTGCATTAGTAATTAAACAATTAGCTATCAACTCTTGGAATGATTGAGTGGTAAATTTCAAAAACTATCAGGTGACTTATGATAATATGTTTTTGTGCTGCTCAACAACTGATGCATTGCTAATTAGATTCATATTTCAGTGCATATTCCTCAGGGGTCATATTTCATCTAAGCAAGTTGTTTTTAATAGAGTTGTTTGGAAACAGTTGAGATTAAATGTTATTATTGACTAAAACTAATTGCGCAGTTTTATTATACCAGTTGTTATAAAGGGGGATCCTTTTTAAGATGAGAAAATTGATAGTCCTCTTAGACCAGTGTCTCTAGCCAGGGCAATTTAATGCATTGCTGAAGTTTACCCAATCTTCTGTAACAAATGCCTCTGATAATGGGAAAAACAAACATGGAGGTTGCAAATTAGAATGAACTATGAACACACACAGAAACTGAAAATTAAGCAGCGGAATTAATATTTTTCTTAAGAAGCTGGTTGATTTTTACTAGTTCTTTATTGCATTCCGAGGCAGAACTCTGAAACTAGTAGACGTGGTATCTGGTTTTATTATCTAACGCACAAGCAAACACTGCAAGAGCAGGCAACAGTGAGAAGCTTAAAGTGAATTTAGCTACAAAATAAGATAAAAATGGGTATAATTGTTTATTATCTGCAGATGGAAATGTGGTAGGTTTGGATAAAGAACTAGGCCTTGACCTTTTTGAGAGTTGCTTGTGAATAACGTGAATCAGTAAAAATGTAAGAAACGCCCTCCTGTCCTTTTACACACTATTGACTCTTTCCTCCGTCACCTGCTTGTGTACAGTTAACCCCGTCTCTCTACTCTGGAGCCTCCTGATAGGTGTATTTGGCAATTTTTTCCTGTGAGTCTTTACTGCTCCTTGACATCACAAGAAGCACTTTTCTGTTTAGCAACATTTTGGCCAGTGTGAAGTTTTGCTATCTGTATCAGAATTTAAAATGCAGTTTTTATATCTCTCCAACTGTAAAAATAAGTTTTTGTAGGACTACGGCCGTGTACACACGAGCGGACTTTCCCGCGGGATTGTCCGCCGGACAATCCGCCGGTGTGTGGGCTCCGGTGGACTTTTTCCTCCCAAAAGTCCAGCGGACTAAGTTTTAAGTTCAGACTTAAAATTGTCCGCTGGACTCGGCAGTCCGGCGGACAATCACTATTTTTTTTTATATTGTGAAAGATAATGTTACGCCGAGTAAATTGATACCCAACATGTCATGCTTCAAAATTGCGCCCGCTCGTGGAATGGCGTCAAACTTTTACCCTCAAAAATCTCCATAAGCGACATTTAAAAAATTCTACAGGTTGCATCTTTTGAGTTACAGAGGAGGTCTAGGGCTAGAATTATTGTTCTCGCTCTACCGATCGCGGTGATACCTCACGTGTGTGGTTTGACTACCGTTTTCATATGCGGGCGCTACTCACATATGCTTTGCTTCTGATCCCCTTTCCTGACCAGCCGGGCTGCGTGCTCGGATAAGGGTCTGAGATGGATTGGGGGGACCCCCACGCCGTTTTTTTGGCGTAGGGATTCCCATTTAAATCCATGCCAGGTGACAGGGCTAGCGCGGCGGCATTCACTGCCTTCGCTAGTCCCGTCTACCTGGAGTCACGTTCTAAATGAACGGACTTTCCTCCGTGTGTGGGCAAGTCCGTTCATTTCAAAAGTCACGCAGACTTTCGCCAAAGTCCGGGCGTGTGTGGGCAAGTCCACACGTTCGGAAAGTACAGCGGACCTCTGCTGGAAAGTCCAGCGGTTTGTCCACTGGATTAGGTTCGCGGACAATCCCGCCGGAAAGTCCGTGAGTGTGTACGCCGCATAACCTGTAGTAAGTCACTTACCACTGCATTGTCTTCTGCAATGAATGCTGTTGGGCTCCGGCATATAGATATGGCTTCTGTCACTATGGGCTATGCTTTTCTTTTGCATGTGAACCATGCATTGGGCTAGATGCATTCTGAGTTTTCTCCACTGCTAGATCCAGACAAAGGCCCTGGCCAGTGTGGATGGAGGCATGTCAGAAGTCAGCAGAATTTGAAAATCAGTAAGTTGTCATAAGTTCCTGTAATAGTTGTTGATGTATTTGTACTGAGAGGTTGTCCTTATATAAGTTTTTCAACTGGTCCTTTAAGTTGGTCTAGCCTACTGTGATAGTTACGGATGTTTTTTTTTTTTCTTTACTGATCAGTTGCATTAAACTATCCTGACTTTTGGGTTGTTACCAGAACAGGAATAGAGGGTAAAGCTAACAGTGAAGACACTAGTTATGGTGACCCTGGTGAAAGCCGTGGATTCCCTCACTTTGCAGAGATTTCCTCTCATTTTCTATTTTGGCTCTGGAACAGAGAGCGAAGGGAAATCCCTCTAATGCAGGGGTAGGCTCGGCCCTCCAGCTGTAGTGAAACTACAAGTCCCAAGAGACATTGCAAGACCCTGGCAATCACAGGCATGACTCCTAGAGGCAGAGGCATGATGAGATTTGTAGTTTCACCACAGCTGGAGTGCCAAGGTTGCCTACCCATGCTCTAATGGGACACAGATGGCAACAAAATGGAGAGGGGTTATAACCCTTCCTTACTCTATCCAATTTAAAAAAAAAAAAAAAGTTTTGCCTTTAGTTTACTTTAAGTTAATCACTTTTTTTGCAGTTTCATTATTGCAGTGCTGTACTGTAGTTTCTGGTTGTATGGTTGGTATGTTTTTAGTTTGACTACTTTAAAGCGACACACTCACCATGCCCATTTAGAGTGAAGTGACAGTGTATTTGTACTCACATTCCAGAGCTCCTTCAGAGCCTGTAGCAAATAGCTGCTTCCTTGATTTCTTGAGACGTAATAAAAGGGAGCACTGACTACTGGAAGCCTGGCATTTTAACCACTTGACCACTGGGCAGTTAAACCCCTTTCCTAACCAGACCAATTTTCAGCTTTCGGTGCTCTCACACTTTGAATGACAATTACTCCGTCATGCAACACTGTACCCAAATGAATTTTGTGTCCTTTTTTTCACACAAATAGAGCTTTCTTTTGGTGGTATTTAATCACTGCTGGGTTTTTTATTTTTTGCGCTATAAATCAAAAATACAGAAAATTCGGTAAAAAAAAAAAAAAAATTCTTTGTTTCTATTAAAAATTATTGCAGAGTATTGGCAGAGTATTGGCAGAGTATTGGCAGAGTATTGCACAGTGGTTTGCAGAGCATTGCACAGTGGTGGCAGAGCATTGCACAGTGATTGCAGAGCATTGCACAGCGGTGGCAGAGTATTGGCCAGCGCTGTGGGCACTACACATCCAGCCCACAGCGCTGGTCCCGTCTCTCCCCCTCTCCGCTTCTCCCCTCTCTGTACCGATCGGTACAGAGAGGGGAGGGAGGAGCCAGCGTCATGACGTGACGCCGGCTTGTGTACATGTGATCACTCCGTCATTTGACGGAGCGATCACGTGGTAAACGGCCGCTATCAGCGGCCAGAGTATTGGCAGAGTATTTGCAGAGTATTGGCAGAGTATTGGCAGAGTATTGGCAGAGTATTGGCAGAGTATTTGCAGAGTATTTGCAGAGTATTGGCGAGTATTGGCAGAGTATTGGCAGAGTATTACAGTGTTGCACAGTGGTGGCAGAGCATTGCACAGTGGTGGCAGAGCATTGCACAGTGGTTGCAGAGCGTTGCACAGTGGTGGCAGAGCGTTGCACAGTGGTGGCAGAGCATTGCACAGTGGTGGCAGAGCATTGCACAGTGGTGGCAGAGCATTGCACAGTGGTGGCAGAGCATTGCACAGTGATTGCAGAGCATTGCACAGCGGTGGCAGAGTATTGGCCAGCGCTGTGGGCACTACACATCCAGCCCACAGCGCTGGTCCCGTCTCTCCCGTCTCTCCCCCTCTCCGCTCCGGAGGAGCCGGCGTCATGACGTGACGCCGGTTTGTGTACATGTGATCGCTCCATCATTTGACGGAGCGATCACGTGGTAAACGGCCGCTATCAGCGGCTGTTTACCGTGATCCGTGATCTACCATCCGGTCACGGATGTTCCCGAGTGCGCGCCCCAGGGGGCGCGCGGGAGCATGTTTCTGAGAGGACGTCCGTAGGACGTCCACTTAGAACAAGCCGACCGCGCTGTGGCCGTCTTTCGACTATAGCGCGGCCGGCATGTGGCTAAAATGATATGCAGATTTCCATGTACAGTGCCTTGCAAAAGTATTCCTTGGCTTTTTACCTATTTTGTTACATTACATTAATTAAATGTTTTTTTAATCTGAATTATATGTGATGGATCAGAACACAATGGTCTAAGTTGGTGAAGTAAAATTTGAAAGTTATATACATAAAACTATTTTTTCAGAAATAAAAAACTGATGATTGGCATGTGCTTTTGTATTCACCCCCTTTGTTATGAAGCCCATAAAAAGCTCTGGTGCAACCAATTACCTTCAGAAGTCACATAATTAGTGAAATGATGTCCACCTGTGTGCAATCTAAGTGTCACATGATCTGTCATTACATATGCACATCTTTTTGAAAGGCCCCAGAGGCTGCAACACCTAAGCAAGAGGCACCACTAACCAAACACTGCCATGAAGACCAAGGAACTCTCCAAACAAGTAAGGGACAATGTTGAGAAGTACAAGTCAGGGTTAGGTTATAAAAAAAATATCCCAAAATATCCAAATATTTGATGCCTAGGAGCACCATCAAATCTATCATTACCAAATTGAAAGAACATGGCACAACGGCCACCTACCAAAACTCACGGATCGGGCAAGGATGGCATTAATCAGAGAGGCAGCACAGAGACTAAGGTAACCCTGGAGGAGCTGCAGAGTTCCACAGCAGAGACTGGAGTATCTGTACATAGGACGACAATAAGCTGTACGCTCCATAGAGTTGGGCTTTATGGCAGAGTGGCCAGAAGAAAGCCATTACTTTTCAGCAAAAAAACAAAATGGCACATTTGAGTTTGCGAAAAGGCATGTGGGAGACTCCCAAAATGTATGGAGGAAAATTGAACTTTTTGGCCATCAAAGAAAACTCTTTCGTCTGGTGCAAACCCAACACATCACATCACCCAAAGAACACTATCCTGCTGTGGGGATGTTTTTCAGCAGTCGGGATTGGGAAACTGGTCAGAGTTGAGGGAGAGATGGATGGTACCACTCTGTGTGTGATTTGAGGCTAGGATGGAGGTTCACCTTCCACC
This sequence comes from Lithobates sylvaticus, assembly GCA_028564925.1. NCBI lineage: Eukaryota > Metazoa > Chordata > Amphibia > Anura > Ranidae > Lithobates > Lithobates sylvaticus. The sequence continues at coordinate 64,559,864 of CM053031.1, read as the reverse complement.
AGGACAATGACCCCAAACACACTGCTAAAGCAACACTTGAGTGGTTTAAGGGGGAAGGAGTAAATGTGTTGGAATGGCCTAGTCAAAGCCCAGACCTCTATCCAATTGAATATCTGTGGTCAGACTTAACCTCCCTGGCGGTATGATTCTGGCTGGAATTTTGTGCTGAAAGCGGTACAATTATTTTGCATGGAAATTTGGCGTTTTTATATTGTAGGCATGCAATTCTTATGAATAACTCATCTGTCCGAACCAGAGTCTAGTAGACATCCCGGGTATGATAAAGTTTGAAACACAAAATCATAAATTATAATATAATAAAAATATATATAAAAATGATTTAATAATGTAATCAAATCAAAAACACTTAAATTTGCTCAGTTGCAGAATAGTCGCTGTCATTAAATTTATTGTTTGATGATAAATTGTGATTCTAATTTTTTATCTGTGTTTTCTAGCTGGTCTAAAACCACTTTTGACATAAAGGGACACTTTTTGGTTGCTATGGACAATCTCCAGTTTCCAGGCAGAAAAAAAAAACTTTTTATTATATAAAATTACATGCAGGGCACTGGGCAGACCACTAGGGACAAAGGGGATGTGTATTTTTAGTATACAGTACTGTAATCTGTAAGATTACAGTCCTGTATGTGTTGTGTGTTTTTACACTTTTTTGAATTTGGCGCCGATCTCCGCTCCCGTGCGTCGGAACGGAGATCGGCGGCACTCGGGCACTGTGTGAATCGAGCGAGTGGACGGCTCGCTCACACAGCGGGGAGACATCGCAGGGTCCAGGGGAAAAGGTAAGTAACTTCCCCCCTGTATCCTGCAACGCAAGCCTGAGTCTGGCTCGGGGTTACCGCTCCCAGCAGATAAAACTGGACCCGAGCCAGACTCGGGATTACCGCCTAGGAGGTTAAGGATTGCTGTTCACAAGCGCAAAACAATCCAACTTGAAGGACCTGGAGCAGTTTTGCGATGAGGAATGGGCAAAAATCCCAGTGGTAAGAGACTTATCCAAAACGACTTGGAGCTGTGATAGCCGCAGAAGGTGGCTCTACAAAGTATTGACTTTAGGGGGTGAATAGTTATGCACATTGACTTTTTCTGCTATTTTGTCCTATTGGTTGTTTGCTTCACAATAAAAAAAAAGACAAACACCTTCAAAGTTGTGGGCATGTTCTGTAAATTAAATAATGCAAATCCTCAAACAATCCATGTTAATTCCAGGTTGTGAGGCAACAAAACACGAAAAATGCCAAGGGGGGGTCAATACTTTTGCAAGGCACTGTATGTTGATGTTTAATCTTATTTGTGGCTTGATTTGGCTTGTCATGTTAGAGGGAAAGTTTGTTTTTTCTCTTTAGGGCCTGTGCCAAGAGGTTTTTAACTTGTGTTGATGTAGCTTGCTTTTATTTCAGAACCATTTGTATTTACAGGTGTGATGTGCAATTGATCTCCTTCTGTCCAGCATTTGACTTCCTCTTAAGCTGCATCATAATGCTTGAAGCTGCTTTTGAATTCCCATGGACTTGTATGTGGACAGAAGCAGTTTTGATCTAAACAATATCTTGTCAAAATAGGTCCTTTGTGTAATGCAGGGGGGTTGGGTTCAATGACTTTAAACACTCCAGCCACCTGAAGAGTTTACCACCTTACTGCTATTAGAAGTTTTAGGTCATCGCATCTTTATAGGCAGTTTTACCTGGCCAGACCTCTAAGACCTCACATCTAAGCACTGACAAGAGGCAAAATGTTACCTTATTTTTTTT
>CM053031.1:64537890-64557656 GCA_028564925.1 Lithobates sylvaticus | reverse complement strand
TTTTTAGCAGAGACCCTAGAGAATAAAATAGCAGTTGTTGCAATATTTTATGACATACTGTATTTGCGCAGCGGTCTTTCAAGCGCAATATTTATGGAAAAAATACACTAATAAAAAACATAAAAAAACTAAGCAGTAAAGTTAGCCAATTTTTTTGTATAATATGAAAGATGATGTTATGCCTTGAGAATCGTGAGAGAATTGTGATCTTTATTCTTAGCATAAAAATTGTGATTCTCATTTTAGCCAGAATCGTGCAGCTCTAATATATATATACAACTTTTGAGATGGGAACGAAAATTCCTTTTTGAAAGATAAAAAGTGCATTTTATATACAACTGTACAGATCAGACCAAAAGGAGGGACAAATGAGGAGGAAAGAGGTACCTTGTTCCAAATCATGGACAGCTGCGAGCTATATATATATATATATATATATATATATATATATATATATATATATATATATATATATATATATATATAAATATATATAAAATCACTTTAAAAGAAACCTACAGAGGTAGAAACATGAAAGTTGTCACTGCTGACTTATTTTTCAAGGTGAAAGCTCCTCCACTGTCATTTTTGTCCCTTCTTCACTAATTAGTGAATCCCTGACCTATAATCCCGCATACACATGATCGGAAATGCCGCCAGCAAAACTCCGATGAGAGCTTTTTGTCGGAAAATGCGACCGTGTGTATGCTCCATCGGTCTTTTGCTGGCAAAATTCCAGCAAAAGCAAAATGCTCTCTATTTTTCGGTTGAGAAAAGTTCCAATCCAAAAATGCAATCGTCTGTATGCAATTCGGATGCGCAAAAAATCACGCATGCTCGGAAGCAATTTGATGCATGCTCGGAAGCATTAAACTTAATTTTCTCGGCTCGTCGTAGTGTTGTATGTCACTGCGTTCTTGACGGTCGAAAGTTCAGAGAACTTTTGTGTGACTGTGTGTATGCAAGCCAAGCTTGAGCGGAATTTTGTCGGAAAAAACATCCAAGATTTTTCGGACGGAAATTCCGCTCGTGTGTACGGGGCATAACAAGTAGATGTGTATCACATGTTGGGCCATGTTATTCCTAGGCCCACTTCTCACTAGATAGTGAAGATAACACTCCTAGAATAGGCACTTTCATAGACACACTGATAGTGGCAGCTCTCATATTTAAGCTGGCCATAGACTATACAGAACTGTCTGCCTGTACACACAGTCTAACCGTTTCACAATGCTCTTTTGGTGAAGGAATGCTTCAGTTTCTTTACCGTTTTTAAAAGCAAAATAATAATTTTGGATGGTTTTGATACAAATTGGATCAAAACCTTAAGTGAAAACGGCTTGCCTTAAAGATGAATGAAGTAAAGGCAAAACTTTTTTTTTTTCACTTTATATAGAGTAAAGGAAGTTAATTTCCATCTGTGTACAATAGCCAAAACAAAAGTGAGTGGACATCTCTCCAAAGACCTTGTGCCCTACTAGAAGATTTCCCTTACATTACTGTTCTGGGGAAAATCCAAAATTTGGGATATTCTTTTACTTTTTCTTTCAATGATAACAGTAAACATGACAAATAGAGAGGGTAAATCTCCCCAACAGTGGCACAGACAACAACAAACAAAATTATAGGGGTTCTACTCTCTCCAAAACTAAATAAATTATGCCTAGACACATAATATGAATGCCTTAATAGGTGGGAAAAAGAAGCGTATGATAATGTGTATTGCATTGCCACATCAGGGTATAATATGCCCCCCTTTTTTCCAGAATTAACACACACTAATAAAACAATCATGTGCCGTAAAGTGTTACTAAACCCAGGACCCTGGATTCACTATATCTGGTCTCCCACAGTGCACAGAACATGGAAATGCCATCGTTTTAGTAAAAATAAACTACTAAATACCTTTTCTCAGCAGTATATAGCAGTCTTGTGACTTCGATCAGTGTCTGGTTAAGGCTTGTAGGAGGAGTTTTCATTTTCCCCTGATTGTCCTATGAGGCTGCAGGACCCCTGACCCTCTGTCTAGATAGTACTGATTGGCCCTGTACTGATCACATGCACTCTCCTAAGAAAAAAAACAACTCTCTAGCAATACACACCAAACTGAGCATGTGCAGAATGCACAGAACAAGTTCCATAAAGACATGGGTGAGCGAGTTTGGGGTGGAGGAACTTGATTGGCCTGCACAGGCCTGAATAGCGCATGCAGCACGCACTGTGATCACCCGAGTCAATGCGACTCAGGTGATCACAGATCAGAGTAATGCCGCGTACACACGAAGGGACTATCCCGCGGGATTATCCGCTGGACCGAAGTCCAGCGGATAATCCCCTCGTGTGTGGGCGCCGGCGGACTTTTTTTGGCCAAAGTACGGCGGACTAAAGTTTCAGGTTTTGTTTTCAAATTATCCGCTGGACTTGGCAGTCCAGCGGATAATCCGGTCGTGTGTAGTATGGTCCGGCGTACCAAAAAGGACGCATGCTCAGTAGCAAGTATTTTTCTAGTATTTTTCGTTTTCTAGTCCCGTCGTACGTGCTGTACGTCATCGCGTGAACCGTCGGACTTTTTGCGTGATCGTGTGTGGTCAAGTCCGTTCGCTTTTTAGTCCAGCGTACCCAGCTGGAAAGTCCAGCGGATTGTCCGCTGGACTTAGGTCCGCCGGGAAAAGTCCGTACGTGTGTACGCGGCATAAGGGGTCGATCCCGACCCCTTACCACGTGATCAGCTGTCAGCCAATGACAGCTGATCACGTGATGTGTAAAGATCATAATCTGATTTTTTTTCTTCTCATGCTTACAGCGTGAGAAGAAAAAAAAGCTGATCACTGGCTTCTGTTGAAGGGACATTGGTCCTGAGCAGGGAGAGGTGAAGCCGCCTCATATGTGCTTGCCAGTGCCCACGAATCAGTGCCCACGAATCAGTGCCACCTATCAATGCCCACGAGTGCCACCTATCAATGTCCACCAGTGATGCCAATCAGTGCATCATCAGTGCCACCTAGCAGTGCTGCCTATCAGTGTCAACTACCAGTGCCCATCACTGCCACCCATCAGTGCCACCTATTAGTGCCCATCAGTGCCGCATTATCAGTGTTGCCTTATCAGTGCCCATCAATGCAGCCTATCAGTGCCAATCAGTGTTGCCTTATCAGTGCCCATCAGTGCAGCCTATCAGTGCCCATCAGTGTAGCCTCATCAGCGTACATCAATAAAGGAGAAAAATTACCTGTTTGCAAAATGTATTAACAAAATATAAAACAGTTTTGTATCGGTCATTTTACATTTACATTTACAAGCTCTATTTGTGAGGAAAAAAATTATAAATATGTCATTTGGGTACAGTGTTGTATGGCCGCGCAAATGTCATTCAAAGATTGACAGCGCTAAAAGCTGAAAATTGGTCTGGGCAGGAGGGGGGTTTAGGTGCCCAGTAAGCAAGTGGTTAATCACGTTGCTAATAGAAAGGAATATCAGAGAAATGGTTTGATGCTGTAGGCTTCTGGGCTATTACTATGGGTGGATGCATGTATGCATCATAGGGACACTGCTGCAGTCCAGCCTTGAAGTGTAAACACAGAGGTGGCTCTGCGTTTTTATTCATACTCCTTCTGGCGTTCACCTTCAAAGCGTGATTACGGTCCCCTGATCACCAACTATATATCTTCTCTAAAAAAATATTATAGTTTACAGCCACCACTGACACTTAATATTGATAAGAAAATAAAACTTTTTTGCACTATTGACTTAAACTATAAAATCCAACATTACCCCGTCTTTCCTTTCCCTAAATGCATTGCCTGTTATATGAAACAGAGAATTTGCTTCCAAAATATGTACTATTATGCTATTATGTGACACATTATTCCCTAGAGAAAGCTCATACAGGTCTGGGACAGATGCTGCTTCTTATGATGCAGGAAAAAAAGGCTTCAAAACATCCTTTGCGCAAATTGAAGCTTTTTGCCTGACAGCTGCTTAAACCCCTCATTTCCACCTAACATTAACCATGTAGATCGCTCAGCGCTACTGGCTTGCAGCCATGTTCTTGGGCATCACATAAAACTTAGGTTAGAAACAAAAAAAATAAGCATTATAAGCTGAAAATGTTATCCTGCAGCACAGATAAATCTGATTCACGGCATAAAGTTTGTTTTATAAAAAATACTTTGGATCATACTAATTAACCACTTCAGCCCTGGAAGATTTTACCCCCTTCCTGACCAGAGCACTTTTTACAATTTGGCACTGCGTCGCTTTAACTGGCAATTTTGCGGTCATGCAATGCTGTACCCAAACAAAATTTGCGTCCTTTTTTTCCCACAAATAGAGCTTTCTATTGGTGGTAATTGATCACCTCTGCATTTTTTTTTTTTTTGCACTATAAACAAAAAAAGACCGACAATTTTGAAAAAAACAATATTTTTTACTTTTTGCTATAATAAATATCTCCCAAATTAAAAAATAAAAAAATTATTTCTTCATCAGTTTAGGCCAATATGTATTCTTCTACATATTTTTGGTAAAAAAAAAAATGCAATAAGCGTATATTGATTGGTTTGTGCAAAAGTTATAGTGTCTACAACCTATGGGAAAGAATTATGGCATTTTTATTATTATCATTTTTCTTTTTACTCGTAATGGTGGTGATCTGCGATTTTTAGTGGGACTGCGATATTGCGACGGACACTTTTAATACAGTTTTGGGACCAATGACGTTTATACAGAGATCAGTGCTATAAAAATGCACTGATTACTGTGTAAATGTCGCTGGTAGTGAAGGGGTCAACACTAGGGGGCGATCAAGGGGTTAAATGTGTGTTCCCCCAGTGTGTTCTAACTGTATGGGGATAGGACTGAATAGGAGGAGGAGACATATCACTGTTCCTACTTACTAGGAACAAATTACATGTCTCTTCTACTCTGACAGCACAGGGATTTGTGTGTTTACAAATCCCTGTGCTGGCACTCGTGCATGTGATCGTGCGTTGCCGGCGGCGATCGTGCCCGCTGGCCACGCGCATCAGGTCCCCCACTGTGTGGAGGGCATGCGCGCCCTCTGGTGCCGGAAAAAAGGGAAGGACGTACACATACAGGATTTCGCCCAGGAGAGCCGTTGTGCCGCAGTATATCTGTGTGAGCCAGTCGGGAACCAGTTAAAAAAAAAACAACCCAACACTTAAATGTTAGAGCAAGTGCTTACAAGACCATTCACATCAGCTTCTCTTTCTTCTACAGCACCTTTGGAAGCTCTGAAACTCTGCAAATTCCTTTATGCAAATAGAGCCTTCTTCCAAAATATTTGTGCTTGCTGTACACCATCCCCATTACGTAAACAGGGGACACGGCAATAGCGATGCTTAGGAGGCAGAGTAACGTGTCAACTTTTCAGATGAATTTACTATAGGGTTTAGAGAGGTCCCAGGTTCCAAGGCTCCTGTTGTGTCCCGGATAAATGGAGAATAGATGCACAATACCCTGAATGCTCACTCTAGCATGTAAATGGTAGCTTTGCAAGATATGGTTATAGGTTTGCTTTTAATGAATCTACAATCCCAACTCCAAAAAAATGGGATGCTGTGTAAAATCTACATAAAAACAGAATGCAATAATTTGCAAATCTTGTAAAACCATATTTTATTCACAATAGAAAATAGAAAACATATCAAATGTTTTAAACTGAGAAAATGTACCATTTTAAGGAAAAAATAAGGTAATTTTTAAGATGATGGCAGCAACATTTCTCAAAAAATTTGGGACAGGGCCATGTTTACCAGGATGTAGAATCCTGGAATTCTTCTTTTAACAAAGGGAACTGAGAAGACCAGTTGCTAGAGTTTTGGGGGAGGAATGCTGTCCCAATCTTGCCTGATATTGGATTTTAATTTCAAGATACACCAAATATTTCAAGTTGGTGAAAGGTCTGGACTGCAGGCAAGCCAGTTAAGCACCTAGACTCTTCTACTTTGAAGCCATGCTGTTGTCATAGATGCAGTATGTGGTTTAGCATTGTTGTGCTAAAATATGCAAGGCCTTCCCTGAAAACAATATCATCTGGGTGGGAGCATATGCTGCTCTAAAACCTGTATATATCAGCATTGATGGTGTCTTTCCAGTGGCAAGCTGCCCATTCTGTATACACTATGCACCCCCATACCCAGGGCCGTCTTTAACGCAGGGCAAACGGGGCAGGTGCCCCGGACCCTGTCATTATGGGGGGGCCCAAAGCTGCCCCTTTAGCCCACGTTTCACACTTGCCAAGTTGCCAACAGTCACATATTGTAGTGAGCCGCCTATCCCGCCGTGCTCTTTTCCCGGCTGCATTCGGGAAAGCAGAGACATGATCGGGACAGCTTACAGCCATTTCACTCGTTGCTATTTGTTTTGGTATTTCTGTATTAAGTTTTGCTGCCCCCCGTCTCGCACATCTCCACCCCCTGCACCTCCCCTACATGGCTCATCAGTAGTTTTAGCATTCTCCTGCAGAACTAAGGACCATCCCTGAGGTGGAGCCTCCAGGCTTCAGCTGCTTGAGTGGGCAGGATGGGGGATGTGCCTGATCTCCGAGATCGCGCCTGGAAGAGGGTGATGTGACAGTAGCTGGGCAGAGGGAGCCGAGCCAAGGGAGTGTGCCTGGAGGTAAAATCACCCAGCAGTTCATTGTGGATTGGCTTGCAGGAACTTCTATGCTAAGTCTGCGGAGCTACTGCAGTATTGCAATAGCATAGAAGTGCTGCCTGCTAGGTGACACATGAGATGATGTTCTTTTTATGTAGAAATAATTAAAGTATTGTCACTGCCCCCAGGTTTTCACTGCCCCCTGGTGTGTGACCTTCCAATCCCATAGTGTGTGCCCTCCTGACCCCCATGTGTGTGCCTGCCTAACCCCATAGTGTGCCCCCTCCTGACCCCCATGTGTGTGCCCTCCTAACCCCATAGTGTACCCCTCCTGACCCCCATGTGTCTGCCCTCCTAACCCCATAGTGTGCCCCCTCCTGACCCCCATGTGTGTGCCCATCTAACCCCATAGTGTGCCCCCTCCTGACCCCATGTGTGTCCCCTCCTAACCCCATAGTGTGCCCCCTCCTGACCCCCATGTGTGTCCCCTCCTAACCCCATAGTGTGCCCCTCCTGACCCCCATGTGTGTGCCCACCTAACCCCATAGTGTGCCCCCTCCTGACCCCCATGTGTGTGCCCACCTAACCCCATAGTGTGCCCCCTCCTGACCCCCATGTGTGTCCCCTACTAACCCCATAGTGTGCCCCCTCCTGACCCCCATGTGTGTCCCCATACTGACCCCCATACTGTACCCTCCTGTCCCCCTGGCATGTGCCCTCCCAACCCCTGGTACTGTATATACCCTCCCAACCCTGTAGTGTGTGCCCTCCTGACCCCCTGTACTGTGCCCTCCTAACCCTCTGGTATGTGCCCTCTCAACCCCGTAGTGTGTGCCCTCCAGACCCCCTGGTATGTGCCCTACCAACCATAGTGTGTGACCCCCATGTGTGTGCCCTCCTAACCCCATAGTGTACCCCCTCCTGACCCCCATGTGTCTGCCCTCCTAACCCCATAGTGTGCCCCCCCCCCTCCACTGTGCCCTCCTGACCCCCTGGTATGTGCCCTACCAACCCTCCCAACCCTGTAGTGTGTGCCCTCCTGACCCCCGTACTGTGCCCTCCTGTACTGTGCCCTCCTGACCCCCTGGTATGTGCTCTCCCAACCCCATAGTGTGCCCTCCTGACCCCCACACTGTGCCCTCCTGACCCCCTGGTATGTGCCCTCCCAACCCCGTAGTGTGTGACCTCCTGAAGCCCATACTGTGTCTCCCATGGTGTGTGACCTCCTGATCCCCCTGGTATGTGTCCTACTTTCCCCTGTACTGTGCCCTCCACGCGCCCATACTCTGCCCTCCTGCCCCCGTACTGTGCCCTACTGACTTCTTATCCTCTGACCTGTCAGTTCCTGCCCTCTGCCCTGCTGACCCCCAGTCCTCTGCCCTACTGTACCGTGTACACTACATCTACAGCCTACTGACCTCTGTACACTTCCCTACATACTACTGACCTCTGTACACTGTCCTACATACTACTGACCTCTGCACACTGTCCTACATACTACTGACCTCTGTACACTGCCCTACCTACTACTGACCTCTGTACACTTCCCTACATACTACTGACCTCTGTACACTGTCCTACATACTACTGACCTCTGCACACTGTCCTACATACTACTGACCTCTGTACACTGCCCTACCTACTACTGACCTCTGTACACTGCCCTACATACAACTGACCTCTGTACATTTCCCTACATCCTACTGACCTCTGTACACTGCCCTACATCCTACTGACCTCTGTGCACTTCCCCCCTTACTGACTTCTGTACACTGCACTACATACTACTGACCTCTGTACGCTGCTCTACATACTACTGACCTCTGTACACTGCCCTACATACTACTGACCTCTGTACACTGCCCTACATACTACTGACCTCTGTACACTGCCCTACACCCTACTGACCTCTGTACACTGCCTACATACTAATGTCCTCTGTACACTGTCCGACATCCTACTGACCTCTGTGCACTTCCCCCCTTACTGACTTCTGTACACTGCTCTAAATCTTACTGACCTCTGTACACTGCTCTACATACTACTGACCTCTGTACACTGCCCTAGATACTACTGACCTCTGTACACTGTTTTACATACTAATGACCTCTGTACACTTCCCTACATCCTACTGACCTCTGTACACTGTTCTACATACTACTGACCTCTTTACACTGTTCTATATAATACTGACCTCTGTACACTGCTGTACATACCACTGACCTCTGTACACTGCCCTACATCCTACTGACCTCTGTACACTGCCCTACATCCTACTGACCTCTGTACACTGCCCTAGATACTACTGACCTCTGTACACTGCCCTACACCCTTAGGCTAGGGTCATACTTGAGCGGGTTTGAATGGGTTTTTGTGCCTGCGTTTTCTGCAACAAAAAAAAGAAGGTGCCTCCACCTTTTTCAAAATGCAGCCGCAGGTGACCTGGTGACCAAAACTAAGCTGCATATTCCAGATGAGCATGAATCAGTGTTTTGTAAAAGGGTAGAATAATTGATTAACCTCAGGAGTGTATGCACTTTTTACTGCATGAGAATAGTCTGCTGGCTTTGTTAGCTGCGGCTTGGCATTGCATGTTATTGCTAAATCTGTAATCTATGACATGTTTCTGGTGTGTCAGTATGGTACTGACTCTTTGTCTTGCGGACATGTTCCTGTGTGTGTCAGTACAATATGGTACTGACTCTATAATTTAATTGGTTGGTGTTTGTTATGGTGTGTAAGTTTAGAACCTATTTTTTGTCTGCTGACATGTTTTTGGTGCATAAGTATTCTACTTATTATTTCTCCACAGGCATGAATGATGTGCCTCTAGAAACTAATCAGTGAGTGACAATGATAAGCCGTAACCTATAGCAACCAATCAGTTAGCAGTAATGATGTGTAGTAACCTCTAGAAACCAATTAATGAGCGGTTATGATGTGTAGTAACCTCTAGCAACCAATCAGTGAGCAGTAAGGAAGTGCAGTAACCTATAGCAAGTAATCAGTGAGTGTGGACCAGTTCTTTTCATTTACACTATTAAAGTTTTTTGAGATGAGTGCGTGTTTATTTGTTTTTTGGGATGTTGGGGTGGAGAGCGAAATTGCATAGGGAGGGGGGCCCCAAGAAAAAGTTTGCCCAGGGTCCAATCAATATTAAAGACGGCCCTGCCCATACCATCAGAGATGCAAGCTTTTTAACTAAGCACTGATAAAAAGCCAGAAGGCCCCTCTTTAGTTTGGAGCAGGGGTCTCCAAAATATGGCCCTCCAGTTTTTCAGGAACTACAATTCCCATCATGCCTAGTCATGTCTGTGAATGTCTGAGTTTTACAATGCCTCATGGGACATGTAGTTCCGCAATAGCAGGAGGGCCACAGTTTGAAGATCCCTGGTTTAGAGGATGTGGTGTCCATGGTTGCCAAATTTCGATTTGTCTAACCACAGAACAGTTTCCCACTTTGTAACAGACCATTTTAAATGAGTCATGACCCAGAGAAGACAGCAGTGTTTCTGGAACATGTTGAGATATGGCTTCTTCTTTGCATGATATAGCTTTTCCTTGCATTTTTGGATCGCATGGAAAACACTGTTCACAGCCAGTGATTTTTGGAAATATTTCTGAGCTCATATGGTGATGTCCACCTTTTTTTTAAAATAGTATTTTTTGTAAATTCGTCTCAGTTTAGCCATTTGATATGCTCTATTGTGAATACAATTTGGGTTTATGAGGTTTGCAAATCATTGCATTATGTTTTTATGTAGATTTTACACAGATTTTTTTGGAACTGGGGTTGTAAAATAACAAAACAAAAAAAAAACATAAAAAAAAAAAAAAGTGCTATATTGCTCCCAAAAAGAAAAAGTGCTATATTGCTCCCAAAAAGAACATTGAATGTGACCAGAGAAAATCATGGAGGTAAACAAATGTAATTTGAATTAAACTAATTTTACTTTAACTGTTTGAACATTTTCGGTTGGAAACCTGTAGTTCTGTGAAAAAGTAAGTACGTCCAATAGAAATTGTTGACTTTTTCATTTTATTTGGACTTAAACAAACATTAGATCTAGATTTGAATAGTGCCCTCAGATAAGTACTAAATACTTGCACTATTGGCACATAACATTGATTGTATTTATTTTTCTTATCTAACATAACAAAAATGCAGATCTGTCACATGAAAAAAGAAAGTAAACCCCTACATTTATCATCATTATAAATCCATGAAAATTAGAATTGGGTATTCCTGACTAGGTATCAATGATTAGAACCTCCTTAGGGGGTATGCAGGTGGAATTTCTCCTATTTAAGCCCTAGATATCTAGGATCTGGTCTTATCTTTGCTATTATGAGGTGTGATGTCAGTATGCCAAGATCAATAGAGTTCTCTGAAATATAGTTGTAGATGCCTAGGAGTTTGCAATGGGATTTAAAAGATTGCCCAATGATTTGAAATCATAGACTTCAAACAGCTAATTTATCCAGCACTTGTCAGTCCAGCATATTAAGCCTAAGACCCCTTTCACACTGTCGGACCGTCCAGGTCCGCCTGTCAGTTTTGACAGCTGGTCTATGGAGCAAAGGATTTCAGCGGTGACATGTTGGCTGACATCCGACCCGGTCCGATCCGCCAAAAGCAGACGAATGGCCCTACGTCCGGATCCATCGCTGGCAGATCGGATCGGGTGAGATCTGATGAAAATGGACATGCTGTCCGTTTTCATCCGATCTCTCCATAGAAGCCAGCGGCACTCGACAAGCCCCTCCCCGCTCAGTGAGTAGAGAGGGACCTGTCATCCGCCGGCTCAGCGGCGATCAACGGAGAGATCTCCCGCTGAGCCAGCGGACAGAGGCGGACTCCGTGGAAGTGGATCCGCCTCGCGTGAGAGGGGCCTAAGAGCTGACTAATGCTAAAGAAGTCTCCCAGAACCCCAAAATTTAATTGCAAGGTGTTCAAGTAACTCTTGTAACTGTTGGGAACAAAGTGCATACATCTACAATAAGAAATAGATTGCATAAATTCAACCTGCATCAGAAGTGTGTTAAGAAACAGTCTTTGCTGTCTAAAAAGAACTTTAGAGCAAGATTACAGTTTGACATTGAACATACAGGCAAAGAAATGGCCTTCTGAACAAGGATGAGCTCAGGCATGTTCAGACTCTAGTCCAAACCCACCTGAGCTATGCTACCAGGAAGCTGTCACTGCACACCACCAATCCTAATTGGCTGGGGCATTCCTCGCAGCTGCACATATATAATCCTTTTGTTTGAATGCAGCTGTGAGGGAGGAAATGCACTGGCCACTGATGGTTGGCGGTGTGCAATGACAGCTTCCTGGCAGGATAGCTCAGGTGAGTTTAGACTAGGATCCAAAAATGCCTGAGCTCATCTCTACTCTAGAACAATGTACTGAAGACTAATCAGTCAAAGATAGAGTTATTTGGTTGCAGTAGCCATGTTTGGCACAAACTGAAGACCGTGGGGTTGATTTACAAAGGGCAAATAGGCTGCTCATTTTGCAAGTGCATTTTTTACTTTGCAGGGGAATTTTCCCTTACATAGTGAATGTGGGGAAAGCTCACATTGCAAAGAATACCCAATCATGTGCAAGGAAAATAAGTGTAGTATATTAAGTATAAGTAGTAAATAAGTATAACAGTTTTTTAGCTGTCTAGTTGGAGAGTGTGCAGGAATTTGTTGTACTGTTCTGTGGATTGTCCTGCCAATCTGTGAACTGCTCTGCAAATGTGCACCTTTACTTTTGCTAGTAATTCATTTGAGTGGCTGCCATAATTGCTTTTTTTAAATATATAAATTGTTGAATTTATGCAAACAATTCTTACAATTCTTAGCCAGTTGCAAAAAATGTTGTATCATTGCAAACCTTGCACAGGGATATTAACCAGAAAAAATAAACAACATTTACAAGGATGATAGTTAATCAAATTTCTCTGAAAGATTCAGTTACAAGATTAATATTCAAATTTATCACAAATCCTCCTGCAGCAAAGCCAACTTGTGGCATTTTAGGCCCCCATGAACATCATAGGCACCAAAAAAAGGAGCATTCCAGTCTAAACAAAAACAATAGTTTTCTGTGTACTTTTTTTTCACTCGATGTTCAGAACTGTTCACATCAGAAATGTTTAGCCTTGATTATTAAATACAAGGCCCATTTGATTTTGCAGAGTTTGCAGACATTAAGACACACGTAAAAGAATGTAAAAGGGCATTTTTTTATGCATCTAAATTGATTTTCTTCAGGGAAAAGACACTGCCAGGAGACATGGATCCAAACATATACAAACTTAATTCTAGTGTGTACGAGGCCTTAAAGTCCTGCCTGCTCTTAGCATGAATTAGGATACTGGAAGACAGGGTCTGTAACTAGCCATAGAGGGAAAAAAGCCATGAATAAGGAGAACCTCTGGTGCTTAACCACTTGCCAACCAGCTCCTCTACATATATGTCGGCAGTTTAAAGATGAATATCTTGGTAACGGCAACACCTGCTGCCACAACCGAGGTATCCATCTTAAGAGTCGGCAGTCCTGTTTATGATAATGGTGGTCTCTGCGATGGATTCGCCGCAAGATCACCGTTATCAGCAGTGGGAGAGGAGCCACCCCCCTCCCGCCGCTCTCCCGCGCCCTCCACCAAAGCCATCGGCAGCGGCGGAGGCGATCGGGACCTGTACGTGGCTGGGTATAGAGACGAGTGAGGGGAAGATGGCCCCCACCCATCTCCATACTATAGCAGAGCGGAAGCGCCATTAAAACATCACTTCCGCCCATACGTCTTAAAGGGCCATTTTTCTGTTGTCATTTTTTCAAATGATAAAATGTATTTATTTATTTTTTATTGCATTTAAGTCCAAATATGAGATCTGAGGTATTTTTGACTCCAGATCTCATATTTAAGAGGACCTGCCATGCTTTTTTTCTATTACAAGGGATGTTTACATTCCTTATAATAGGAATAAAAGTGACCCAATTTTTTTTTTTAAAAACTGTGATAAATTAATAAAATGAAGTAAAATAAAAAAACATTTTTTTTTTTTTTTAAAGCGCCCTGTCCCGACGAACTCGCACACAGAAGTGAACGCACACGTGAGTAGTGCCCATATATGAAAACGGTGGTAAAAACCACACATGTGAGGTATCGACGCAATCGTTAGAGCGAGAGCAATAATTCTAGCCCTATACCTCCTCTGTACCTCAAAACATGCAACCTGTAGAATTTATTAAATGTCGCCTATGGAGATTTTTTGACACCATTCCACGAGCGGCGCAATTTTGAAGCGTGACATGTTGGGTATCAATTTATTCGGCGTAACATTATCTTTCACAATATAAAAAAAAATTGGGCTAACTTTACTGTTGTCTTATTTTTTTATTCAAAAATTAAATTTTTTCAAAAAAAGTGCACTTGTAAGAACGCTGCGCAAATATAGTGTGACAAAAAGTAATGCAATGACCACCATTATATTCTCTACGGTGTTAGAAAAAAAAAAATGTATAATGTTTGGGGGTTCTAAGTAATTTTCTAGCAAAAAAAAAAACGTTTTAACTTGAAAACACAGTCTGAAAAAGAGGCTTGGTCTTTAAGTGGCTGGTAACAGCAATTCTGGGATACATAAAGTAAAGCCAAACATAAAGCATATTAAAGTCAGCCCCTTCACAGCTAAGAAAAAATGTGAATACAGAAGAAAATTTGGAACTGGAAAGATAGAAAGAAAAAAATGTTCAATAGAGAAAAATGGAAAACAGTCCTAGGGAAGACCAAAAGTAGAGGACAGTGCAACTGAATATACATTGCAGAACTTTTAATTTAGTAATTAACAAACGATAAACATATTTTTCTGCATTGTACCAAAAAAACTGACAAGATTTTCTAAAGCAACCCTTTTCCTTTTCCCAATATTTACAGAAATGGCTGCCAAAAATTTGAATTTTTCAGTCTTTAAAAAGTCACCAGTGCATGATCCATAAAAAGAATCTCTGCTAATGTTTTTCCCCAGAGACACTGTTATTCCCCCTTGGACACCATCCTTCCTATTGCAAAGCATAGAAAAAAATGAAGCCTTGTTGTCAATTACAGAGTGCACATTCACAGAACATAGGACATAGACTTCTACTTTCCAGCTCTCTACTAAGCCCTTTCTCTGACATTCAACTGTTAAATGTTAGACATTTGGGGAGCAGTAGGGACCCTAGCATTTGACTGTTAAGTGAGGGGAGCAGAGATTTATTTTAACCACTTGGTGCCCGCGCAAAAGCCAAAAGACAACTACAGTGTGGGATTAAATTGCCGGGAGGGTGTACATAGAAGTCCTCCCGTGCTTAAACTGCCCCCCTCCCCCCCCCCCCCGCTCTGTGATCACCAACTCCCTTTACCACGTGATCAGCTATCAGTCAAATTGGCCTGCACAGGAAGAGGGTGAAAGTGCCCTGTATTGAAGTGGTTAAGACGGTGATCCAACTTGGAAGCGACTTCCAGTAAATTCAGTAGGCTGATATCAGATCCAAGTCAGACCAAAGTAGTGTGTGAACCTTTCCAAAAAAAGTCGGACCAGTTAAGACAGCTCTCATTGGGAAACATTGATTTTTACATGTCATGTGGCTTTTGCTCTCAAAGCCGGAGTGATTGTCGCACCAGTGGGAACCAGGCCTAACGCTGAACTCCAGGAATTCAGCCACTTTGCAAAATGTGAAGGCATACTCATGGTGTGCCTGCACATTTTACAAAGTGTCTGAATTCCTATAGTTCAGCTTTAATGTTTGTGTAATAGTGCTTTTCCATTTGGATGTGTATTACCTATGCTACTATACTGTACCCAACATTATACCAAGTATCCAGGCAATATTAATACATAGACCAGCATTTTTAAGCACATGCCAGAATTGCCAATCCTGATCTGGAACTGGTTCTAAATGATCCTGCCAGTTATCAATTTTCCCTACATTAAAGACCTAGAATATAAGTATAGTACCAGATATTGGTTACTGGCTACCTTAAAAACATTGATCGATTTTTTGTTGTTTGTGTTTTATCACTTTAATTGGGCTGTTTTAGCCCAGGCAGCAATAAAAACTTGATAAATGCAGTAAGGCAATGGAAAAGAATGTGTACAACAGGTGCCCTACCCTTCTGAATTCACACCAACAAAGTAGACACACCAGATAAGTAGACACTTCTCTGTGATATATTGTATCATTGGATGCCAAATCCATTAACTTTATTTCACAATATTCTTTTAAATAAAAGCTTTGAAGCTACTGTAACCGTTTGATTTTGGCAGTAAATCTTTAAGGTCAATCAGTGTACAAGGGAAAGGAGTGCAATAATTTATATTAGAATAAAATGTTTGATAATAAAAACAAAACCAAGGTTGGTACTTTGCATATCGGTGAACTTGGTGTGGCTTCTATTTGTTACAAAGAAAGCCATTAACACCCTAATTGTTTTTGGATCCATACTCTACTTGCTAAAAATAAAAATACAGCAACAGATATTTGCAAAGTTACCAAACCCCAGCCATGAAGAACAAATATGATGTTCTAAATATCTTCATCTATTTTTGTGCAAATTTAATTGTAGGCTCTACACGATCTGCCTGCTTCCGTAACTTACTGCTTTTGATGGTCTAGATTCATATTAAACTACTAATGCCCTGTACACAAGACCGGACTTTCCAGCAGACTAGGTCCGACTGAGTTCCAGCCGGAATTCCGGCGGAATTCCGATGGACCTTCCGAATAAACGGACTTGCCCGAACATGACCGGACTTTCCGGCAGACTAGGTCCGACGGAGTCCCCGCCGGAATTCCGGCGGAGGTCCGACAGACTTCCAAATTAACGGACTTGCCCACACACGGATCAAAGTCCGTTCATTTAGAACGTGATGAGTTACGACGGGACTAGAAAAGGAAGTCAATCTCGCTGCTTTTATTGGCGAGATTGACACCTTGCGAGCCCCGTCGTATGGTACGGATTTTAAGGGGAAGCCGCTACGCCGAAAAAAACGGCGTGGGGGCCCCCCCAAAATCAATACCAGACCCTTATCCGAGCACATACGGTCAGGAAAGGGGGTGGGGACGAGCGAGCGCCCCCCCTCCTGAGCCGTACCAGGCCGCGTGCCCTCAACATGGGGGGTGCTTTGGGGAAAGGGGGGCCCTGCGGCCCCCCCACCCCAAAGCACCTTGTCCCCATGTTGATGAGGACAAGGGCCTCTTCCCGACAACCCTGGCCGTTAGTTGTCGGGGTCTGCGGGTGGGGGGCTTATCGGAATCTGGGAGCCCCCTTTAATAAGACATAAAACACATAAAACACACTAAAATGTCTGAATGTGCATGGGCATATTGGCTAACATGCAGTTGCGTTCAAAGGTGTAATACAAAATAAAATAGACCTTACAGTGATAATCCTACCTGCCACAAAGAAGCCTACAGCATCAATGTCCTTCCACTTAACCTCCTTAGCGGTAATCCCGAGTGTGGCTCAGGGTGAATTTTCAGTAGCAAAAGCGGTAACCCCAAGCCACACTCAGGATCGCATCGCAGGATCCAGGTACAGTTACTTACCTTGTCCCCAGGATCCTGCAATGTCCTCCTGCTGTGTGTGTGAGCTGTGTCCTCCGCCGGATCTATCACAGGGACGGGCTCCGTTCCCTGCCAGCGTTGCAACGCATGGGGACGGTGCAGGGTGCCAAATTCAAAAAGTGAAAAACACATTATACATACAGTACACTGTATCACATTATTTCACATCCCTTTTGTCCCTAGTGGTTTGTCCAGTGCCCTGCATGCAGTTTTATATTATATATACGGTTCTTTCTGCCTGGAAACTGGAGATTGTCCATAGCAACCAAAAAGCGGTTTTAGACCAGCTAGAAAGCAGCCATAATAAATGTATATATATATATATATATATATATATATATATATATATATATATATATATATATATATATACAGTATATATATATATATATATATATATATATATATATATATATATATATATATACATATATTATAATTTATGATATTGTGTTTCAAACCTTATTATACCCGGGCTGACTCTTGTTTGGATAGATTTAAGTGTGTTATTCCTAAGAATTACAGATCTACAATATAAAACGCCAAATTTCCACGCAAAACATTGTACCGAATTGAGCATCAAAATTCGGACATAATCATACCACCAGGGAGGTTAAACTCTTCAGGACAGTAAAGCTGCCATTGCTACCCTGCAAATCATGTGGTCTGCGAGGGCAACCACCCATATTACTCTCAGAACAGGTACCTTTTACAGGAGAACTCCAGTCAATAAATACGCATAAGGGCCTAGTTTTACAAAAGCCATTATATGAATGTTACATGCATTTGTACAGCTGTCAGGAATAATCCAAGTATCTTGTCTAATATGTTTATTTCACCAGCTCTATCTAGTGGCCATAATGCCATATTTTCCTGAAATACAGGCATACCCCACTTTTAAGTACACAATGGGGTTTATTTACTACAGCTGAAAAGTGCAAAATCAGGCTCATTTCTGCATAGAAACCAATGAGCTTCCAGGTTTTATTACCCAAGCTTAATTGAACAAGCCAAGGTTAGAAGCTCATTGGTTTCTATGCAGAGGTGAGACTTTTTTTTTGCGCTTTCCAGCTTTAGTAAATAAACCCCATTGTGTACTTAAAAGTGGGGTATGCCTGTACTTCAATCAGGAGAATACCACATTTTGGTCACAAGATGGAGTTGACAATTATGGAAAATAAATATATTAGACTATATTTAATATTTGTATGGCTCTGCGAATTGCTTTTGACATTCGCACAGCAGTTTAATCTATAAATATACCCCATGACGTCAGGTTGTATGCACATATTGTTTCCTTTTCTGAGCTATAATAATGAGAATAATTCATCAGAAAATAAAGGAGCCACAGATAAGACATTTTTTTCATTTGGCATTTTATCTAACTGATATTTTTGTCTGGCTTTCCTTTTTAAAAGTCTGGATGTACACAGCCCTTAAACAAAATAATTAAACACAAGAACACCCAATGTATCTCCTAGGTGCAGGTTTAAAGGCAATATGTATGTATGATAACAGAAAATAGTTTTAATTAAAACTTACCCCTGCCTGGAGTAAACTCAAATCGTATATCATTGAGTTCCTTTCTGGAATTTCTGCAAAACAGATCAGAGACACATTTAAAATCTAATGAGGCAAAGTATATTAAAACCCAGAATGCTTAGCAGTTTAGAGGATTTGCAGTCAGAAAAGTAAGCAGTTTCCTCCCTTATGGCATGCTTTTGTGCACCTTTAATTTGTCAAATACCATATAAAGCTCCGAGACGGTTCAGGGATATTAACAGCCAAAGGTTTATAGAACAAACGGAAAGCTCATTTTTTCGAGCGGCGTTGTTATTATCTTCTTAATTAACAAAAAGCAAAAGACTGCTTGCAAGTTACATTTTTATTTCACTGTAGAAGCACCGAGGTGCACTCGGTCAGAATGCTCTTCTCGGAAAGAGCAGAGTAGGCCATTCTAATTAAGATAATTTTACTGCACAATACTACTTTAGAGCTACAAATTTGTATACAACCTTGTAAAAAAATATTGTTCCCAATGTAATACTTCCCTTGCAAGCTAAGAAAGCTCTCTAAAGAATTTAACTTTATTGGATGAAATTGATTTGAAAGCATAGTAAAGAATACGTCTGTTTTAGACAGCTTTGAAGACACCAGTGTTGATTTTCTAAAGGCAAATAGGGTGTTCACTATGCAAGGGAATTTTTCCCAGAGCTTAGTTAATGTGGTAAAATTTCACTTTGCAAAGAATACCAAAATTAGGTGCTAGAAACAAAAAAATGCAATTTTTGCTCGCACATGATTGGATGATGAAAGTCCACTGAGCCTCACCGCATTCACTAAGCTCTGGAGAAAATTCCCCTGCAAAGAGAAAAGTCTATTTGCCTTTAGTAAATCAAACCCATCTGTATGTACAGTATATAAAGCAGCAAGAGTGGACATACTTGTTCTGCTGCATGCAGGCAGAATTGAATATTAGGACCCTACTCTTTCCTAGTTCCTGTTTTTTTACATTTCTATTAAAAATTGGTATGATGGCGTAGCTCTG
>CM053031.1:64320071-64537441 GCA_028564925.1 Lithobates sylvaticus | reverse complement strand
TGGGGTCCCCCAAGGTTCTGTTCTTTTCTCAATCTACACCACCTCCTTGGGTCAGTTGATTGCCTCCCATGGCTTTCAATATCATTTCTACGCTGATGATACCCAAATCTATCTCTCCACCCCTCCCCTAGCTCTCTCCATCTGTCTCCTCACGCATCAACTTACTAGCAGACATATCAGCCTGAATGTCACATAACTTCCTCAAACTCAACCTATCCAAAACTGAGCTCATGATATTTTCCTCCCCCAAGTGCCACTTCCCCTGATTTCTCTGTCAATATCAACGGCTCAACTATCAACTTGTCCCCCCACGCCAAGGTCCTAGGTTTAATCCTGGACTCTAAACTAACCTTTCGGCCCCACATCCTATCACTATCCAAAATTTACTGCCTCAACCACCGCAAGGTACGCCCCTTCCTAACCAATGTCACCACAAAGCTTCTAATCCACTCCCTGGTCATCTCTCCCTCAAATACTGCAACTCCCTCCTCCTTGGCTAATCTCTTAATAGGCTATGCCCACTTCAGTCCATCATGAACGCTGCTGCCAAGCTCATCTACCTCACAAACCGATCAGCGTCTGCTATACCCCTCTGCCAATCCCTCCATTGGCTGCCACTCAGCCAACAAATTAAATTCAAGATTCTAACTATAACTTACAAAGCCATCCACAACCTGGCCCCCCGGCTACATCACTAACCTAGTCTCAAAATACCAACCTAATTGTTCTCTACGCTCCTCCCAAGATCTCCTGCTCTCAAACTCCCTTGTCACCTCATCCCATGCTCGCAAGACTTCTCCAGAGCCTCTCCCATCCTCTGGAATGTTCTACCCCAATCTGCCCGATTTTCTCCTACTTTATCCACATTCAAACTCATCTCTTCGGAGAGGCCTAGCTGGCCCCCACCTAACAACTGTACATTTATGTTCTCTATCAGCACATTCCTCACAGTTATTACCTCTTGTATCTCTTGACCTTCCCTCTTCGATTGTAAGCTCTAAGGAGCAGGGCCCTCTAAATCCTGCTGTATTAAAGTGTATTGTATTTGTACTGTCTACCCTCGCGTTTAAAGCGCTGTGTAAACTGTTGGTGCTATATAAATCTGGTGCTATATAAATCCTGTATAATAATTATAATTATTATACTAGGGGATATACTCACTTGTATTACATTTTTATATACTCTCTCTTTGAGAACTGACTTAAATATCCATTCTGACAAGCATCATTAAAATTTCTGACTCAACCTTTATATTTGAATTAGCACTTGCTTTATGTGTGCAGGAACTTCTGCTCAGTAGTCGGCACTGTAAATGTAAGTTAGCGAAAGACTGACTTTTGACTATTTAAAGGCAGCAGTGAATGTCACTAGTTTCTATTTATTAATACATCAAATGTCGTAGAACATTGCTGTAAAATTACAAGTAAAGGCAAACATGATTTAATTTAAAGTGAAACTAAAGGTTATTTTTTTTTTTTTTTAATTAAATAACAAACATATCATACTTACCTCCACTGTGCAGCTCGTTTTGCACAGAGTGGCCCTGAACCTGCTCTTCTGGGGTCCCTCAGCGGCTCTCTCGACTCCTCCCCACATCAGATAACCCCCTGGGAGAAGCGCTCTCCTGGGGGGTTAACTTGCGGGTGTGCTCCCGAGTTCCAGCATTCGCCGTCCATAGACGCTGAATGCAGGACTCTGCTCCGCCCCCGGTAGCCCGTCATTGGACTTGATTGACAGCAGCGGGAGACAATGGCTGTACTGCTATCAATTTATCCAATCAACAGCCGAGAAGCCCCTAGCAGAGAGGCGACGTGTCCTGTGGGACAAGTTAGAGGGTTCAGGTAAGTAAAACGGGGGGGGGGGGGGGCTGGGGGGCCAGTCACTACCAGGATGCATTAAGGTGAAAAAACACGAACCTTCACAACCCCTTTAATTCAACCCTGTAAGCAGCAAACACATACGGGTAAGATAAAAACACTTAACTTTAAGATAGCAAATTTTCCAAGGATGAGGGCTGCTCTCCAGGACTTAGACTGGGAGGGAATATTGGCATCAATGGACATAGAACAGAAATGGGAATTCTTCAAAGTGACTGTATGTAAACTCACTGCAAAGTATATTCCCATGGGCAATAAGTTTAAAAGGCTAAAAATAAAACCTATGTGGCTCACGGCCAAAGTTAAAATGGCTATAAATAATAAAAAAAGAGCTTTTAAAAATATAAAAATGAAGGAATGCTATCATCGTTTAAATGTTACAAAGAATATAACAGAATATGTAAAAAGGAAATCAAGGATGCAAAAATTCAAAACTAATGACAGATTGCAGAAGATAGTAGGACAAACCCCCAAAAATTCTTCAAATATATTAACAGTAAAAAGGTCAGGTCTGAGCATGTAGGCCCTTTACAAAATAATCTAGAGTGGGTGATTGGGAACAAAGAAAAGTAAAATGTATTAAATACTTTCTTCAGCTCTGTGTATACAAAGGAGCATGGGGGAGCTCATGTCCATAATGGGGGTGGTAGTAACACAGCCACAAATGATCCGCAATGGCTCAAAAGTGATATGGTCCAGAAATATTTAGAATAAAGGTGGATAAAGCACCTGGACCAGATGGCATCCACCCACAGATCCTAAAAGAATTGAGCTCTGTCATTTCAAGGCCATTGTTTCTAATATTTAGGGACTCGTTAATGACTGGAATGGTACCACTGGATTGGTGCAGGGCCAATATGGTGCCCATATTTAAAAAGGGATCAAAGTCTTTACCAAGTAACTATGGACCTGTTAGTTTAACTTCTATAGTCGGGAAGATACTGGAAAGTTTAATAAAAGACCACATAGATGAGTTCTTGCTAAAAAAAAATATTTTAAGCAACAGACGGCATGGATTCATGAAAGACAAAAGTTGTCAAACAAACCTGATTTCTTTTTATGAGGAGGTAAGTAAAACCTTGGACAGAGGGGTGTCTGTGGACGTGGTATACCTAGATTTTGCAAAAGCATTTAACACAGTTCCCTACACACGGCTCATGTGTAAGGTAAAGTCTACAGGCTTGGAAATATCAATTTGTAAATGGATAGCAAGCTGGCTAAAAGACAGAATTCTGTGAGTAGTGGTTAATGACTCTTATTCTGAATAGTCTAAGGTTATTAGTGGTGTACCCCAGGGTTCAGTGCTGGGACCCTTACTTTTTATTATCTTTATAAAGGATATAGAGTCTGGGATTAAAAGTAACATTTCTTTGCAGATGACACTAAACTATGCAGTGGAATAACGTCCTTACAGGATGTCTCCAATTTACAAGCCAACCTCAATGCTCTGTCTAATTGGGCAACTAAGAGGCAAATTAGGTTTAATGTTGATAAATGTAAAGTTATGCACTTGTGGGCTAATAATATGCATGCATCATACATACTAGGGGGAGCACAACTGGGGGAATCAATGGTGGAGAAGGTTCTGGGTGTTTTGGTAGATCATAAGCTCAATAAATAGCATGGAATGCCAAGCTGCAGTTTTCAAAGCGAGCAAAGTCCTTTCTTGTATTAAGGGAGGTATGGACTCCAGAGAGAGAGATATCATTTTGCCCCTGTTCAAATCATTAGTAAGACCTCATCTGGAATATGCAGTTCAGTTTTGGGCATCAGTTCTTTAAAAAGGATATTGGGGAACTAGAGAAAGTGCAGAGAAGGGCAACCAAACTGATAAGAGGCATAGAGGAGCTCAGCTATGAGGAAAGATTAGAGGAACTGAATCTATTCCCTCTTAGAAGAGGAAATTAAGGGGGATATGATCAACATGTACAAATACATAATGGCTCCATATAGTGAACTTGGTGTTGAGTTATTCACTTTAAGGTCATCACAGAGGACAAGGGGGCACTCTCTATGTCTAGAGGAAAAAAAAATCATCTCCAAATATGGAAAGGTTTCTTCACAGTAAGAGCTGTGAAAATCTGGACTAGACCCCCTCCAGAGGTGGTTCTGGCCAGTTCAGTCAGAGGAGGCTGCCATGAAAAAACGCTTGAGCTTCGAGGGTCGTAGTAAGGCGCCCTGGGGGAGGGGGGTAGGTAGCTGAAGTCCTACCCCACCACTGGTCAAATTCGGGGCTCCTGCCACCTATAGTTCCAGAGATACGGGGCTTCTTGTGAAGCCTGTCAAAAGCTACATACAGAGCGGCCAGTTTAAATACAAGCTGGCACACTCTGTTTGCAGCAGATCGAGGGTGAGCTCACAGTGCCTCTCACTTCTTCTCAGAAGCACTCTGAGCTCAATGGACAGCTTGGAGCCAAGCCTTGGACCAATCGGCACCAGCTGTCCAATAAAAATGCTGAAATGGAGGCTGTCCTCTCACTGCAGTGTCATAGAAGGGACATGTGTCTAAAAGACAAATGCTCCCTTCCAGCCCAGCCCTCTTAACTAGATGGAAAAAGCATGGGTTTATGGGTATAAGATTTACCCATAATCCCATGTTTTTCTCACATAATTAAACTTTAGTTCCACCCAAAAATGGAACTTCCGCTTTAAGTGACGGTGACCCCCTGTCATTTTTTTTTGGGGGGGGGGGAGCCGATACCCTCTTTTCAGAGGCATTGAGCTCCCACTTCCTCCTCTAACGCTCGTGACGTATGTAACCTGTGTGTATCTGGCTCTGATACTAGACAGTGACTCACCAGTGACTGACCTCACCCAACGTTCCTGGTATACAGGTGTTTTACTACCTCCAAACAAATCTCCAGGAAGGCTCAGAATTTTAGAAAGGCAGGATCATAGTTTAGGTTGGCAAAGTTACAGCAGCAAGCCAATTTTTTATTCTTTTTACACATTTTAATACTTTGTAATTAATTCTGTGTACATAAATTAAGTCTTGTATCATTTGTCCTAAAGCTGAACTCCAGGCAAGCAGTTAAATACACAGCTAAAACTTGTGTGTAGGAACTGTTTTACCTATCAAAGGATTTGTATTTCGGTGTAGCCAGTCATGTGATCCAGGCACCTTTTCCAGACATTGCATCCAGGTCCACTGCAGCTTGGTTAAAGAATGGATTAGACAATGGTATGTGAGAGTGTCCCCCATTTTCCCAACTGATTAAAGAATATAATAGGGAAAGACACCCCCAGGCAACTAAATAAACAATAGAATAGGAGTAAACACCCCCACCCAACTGATTGGACAGTGGAATAGGAGAACACACCTTCAGCTACTTGATTAGACAGTGAAATAAGAGCAGCAAATGGATGAGGTCAACCTTCTGTCCCTGTCAGCAGATGTGTACTGCAGCTCTGACTATTTGCTTTTGAGTGATGCTCCTCAATTTAAAAGTGTGGGTGCTGCTGTGTGGCAAATTGTAGGAGCCTTCAAGACGTATTGAGGAAAACACATTTTTTTACAATAAAAACTACAATAATAATTTTTTTTTCTTAATATTTGCCTGGTATTTGAACACCCAGCTCCCTGTACCTGCATCAGTTGCAAAAATCTCTCTTGGAGGCTGTTATACTTATCCGTCAGCTGATAATGGCCCCATGCCTTCACTGCCATTTTCCCTTTTAGCCATGGCTCTGTGTGAGGCAAAGCTCCGGTATAGTGCCTATACCTACCACAGCTGTCTACATTTTAAAGTCTGTGGTTCTGTATTACTTTTTTTTATGGTCCAATATTTGATGCCTATTTCACTCAGACCAGGCTATAAATATGTTTTAATAATACCGCACAAAGATAAATGGAAACATGACGTCTGCTTTAAGTGCGCCTGTCCTATTAATGTCTCCAGGAGGCACCAAGAATAAGCTGACTGCTGGAGATTGGTCTGTGACCTCAGAATCAAGCAGTAGAATGAATATGCCATATAATTTCCCTTTTACATCGCAAGTTGGGGGTAATCATTTAGTAGATTTAAATGTATAAGAATGCGGGTGTACATTTGTGGAATAATGAGAAGTAAAATGTCTCTTTTATCAGGAAATAGCTTTGTGTATTTAGTATTTACATCTAACATGTTGATTCCATATGTGCAATCAGAGCAAATTGGATGTGCAGTAAACATGCAAAGTGGATGAAATTAGGCATTATTAAACCAGCAGAACCCGTGTCTGTACA
Source organism: Lithobates sylvaticus (assembly GCA_028564925.1). NCBI lineage: Eukaryota > Metazoa > Chordata > Amphibia > Anura > Ranidae > Lithobates > Lithobates sylvaticus. Next base: position 64,531,339 of record CM053031.1, on the reverse strand, counting down.
GCACAGTCTGCCACTTTGCATCAGTCAGCCTGACTGCTGCTTTGATGTGTTGTGGATGTTTACTATTGATAGTTTCACCTAGGGGGATTATGAAAGCTCAACATCAAAACCCAGGCCTGCACCGGCCTTATGATCGATGAAGATAGACTTATCCAGCTATGTCCTTGAGATTGAGATGTTTGCACCTTTATTATAACCCTTTCGGAGCAGCATTTAGGCAGCCTTTTATTTTCTCTGCCATATGTGCATGTCTATTTTAATAAACATCTGTGCTACCCTTCCATCAGCCATGAAACTTATGCAGTAAATATTTTGGTATCCTGGAACTACTAAACACACTAAAATACTGTGATATACTTTTATATGCAGTCTATATCACCACCCAGAATTTGGGGGAAAGGCAAGGGGTTGGACTATTGCGGTACAGTTAGATCTAACTTATCTATATTATTAAAGACTATACTCACGATTTGACATAATTATAGGGTGGATAACACACCCGCTTCTCCCCTGTGACGCCCCTCTTGCTCAGCAACAGGACGGACGTTCTTCCCCTGTGAGTGTCTTTCACAATTTTCCTTGTTTAATTATTTTCAATTTGTAGTAACCAATTTTTTGTTGTCTTTTTGTTCACCTCGGTATGCAATTTCTAGGCCATTATTAATCAGTGTTTGGATAACTGACCATGGATGTTCTAGGTGCCAACTGGGTGGGCTTTATGTCCAACCTCAAAACCTCTTGTCTCAGTGACCATAAAATTGAGGATGATCTCAAGTTTTTCTTTAACAAAATGTTTGCACTTTTGAAGCGCAAATCACACCTACACTGGCATATAGAGTACTTCAAAATGTACGTTATGGAGAGAGTTTGCCCGCTAGGATTGCGGGGACATATTTTCCCCACTATCAAAGATCCTTCCGCGGAATTTAAAAAATCATGGGAAAATATTCTTACTAATTGCAGTATAGATCTAATGAGATCACTAATTACTCAGTATACAGACGATATGAATACATTAGATTTAGAAATTGAACGCCTCAATTCTACTTATTTACACTTGGTGGAGAGCCCCTCTTTTAACACCAAGTGGAAAGAATTAAGAGACCGTTTGGAAATTATGAATAAGGATATCATAGTCAAAAAACAGAATAAATTTTGTAAAGATCAAGTTGCTTTCTCAGAGGGCTATGCCTATCGTTGGGCTGACCCTATTGTGGGTAGAAGGGGATCTACCAGATCCAATTTCCCTAGGCCTCCTAACACGGAGGGGGAATCGGATTCTTCCCTTTCATCCACACTGTCACTCCAGACTAATGCACAGCCCACACCTGGCAGGAATTCTACACGCAAACGGTTGAGATTTGGTGGAGGTACCCCCCCTACCAATCCTAAAAAGAACAAAAAAACATCGAGAAATACTAAATCTACCAACAAACCTACAGCCTCCACTGAGCCTCCAACTGAAGGCTCAGGGACTAATACAACCCTCCATAACATCATTCCCAAGGTACTCAATTCTAGCACCATGACCAATAAATACACCAAAGTAAATGAAGATTTGATTTTTTTAGACCTGAAAAAACAACAACAAGGGAACCTCGACGCGTTCGTGGTGAAGCCCACACAAATATTACCCAACACACTGCCACCACCCAATATCCCCCCGACCACCCAGACTTAAATATTATTAATTTAACTTCAGTCCCCCTTACTGAAGATGAAATCTCAGTCCTACAGTTGGGACTTGGCTTTTGCACTTTTGATAATTTAAAAGTCAATGAGACCATCAAAGACTTATATCTCTTTGCACGTAATCTCACCTTTAAATTCATGTTCGACAAGGACCGTTCCAACATCAATTTGGAGCGGGAATTAGCCGAACGCACCAAGCACTTTACTATACAAGAATTTCGGGCATTACGAGATTTAATGCTCCTCTATGATGAAGGCGCTGTTGATGACTCCTCACTTACACAAACACACACCTTGGCACAAACACAGATCCCCACAATCACTGCGGCTAATCCCGCACTTAAACGTAAACCGTTTCGGTTACGTTCACGTCGTTTTCCTGACCTGATGACCTGTCCCACAATCTGGTCCTTTGTACAGGCCACTATTCGAGACCTCAAATTACAGCAATGGCATAAAATATCCCCCAATTTGACCCCTAGACAGATGCAGGCTCTCAAGAACCTACAGATTCGCTCTGATATTGTTATCAAACAGTCAGACAAAGGAGGCAACATTGTGATAATGACGCATCAACAGTATCAGGCTATGTGCCACAAAATTTTGGGCAATCGCAACTGGTACCGCCCTATCACTGCATCCCTAACCTCCTCGTTTACTCAGGAACTAACTGCCCTTTGCGCTGAGGCCCTGCACTCGGGCCTCATCGACAAGGACACTTTTGAGTTCCTTGTCCCTAAATTCCCTCGCATTCCAACCTTTTATTCACTCCCCAAAACCCATAAAAATGTACGCAATCCTCCGGGAAGGCCAATCGTGTCAGGAATAGGTTCTCTGACAGACAATGCCAGTAAATTTATAGATGCATTCTTGATACCTCACGTTCGCAGCCTCCCATCTTACATCCAAGATACGGCTGACCTCTTGCAACAATTGGAAGGAATCCAGATCCCTCCGGACTCCCTGCTCGTGTCGATTGACGTCGAAGCTCTCTATTCGAGCATTCCACACGAGCAGGGGGTCCTGACGGCTGGTTCCTTTCTCTTTGAACAGGATACCAATACATGGCCCTTGAATGAATTTATCTTGACTCTTTTGAAATTCATTCTAACAAAAAAATTTTTCACCTTTAACGAACAATTATTTTTGCAGACCCAAGGAGTCGCCATGGGGACGTCTTGCGCCCCGGCGTATGCAAATCTGTATCTGGGAGGTTGGGAACGGTCAGTACAATCAGACGAAAATTATGCTGAATACCTAGCGGATGTATTATTATGGTATAGATACATTGATGACCTGTTCCTGGTCTGGACAGGAACTAAAGACAAACTTACGGAATTTATTGAAAGGTTGGGTCACAATACTTTCAATTTATGCTTTACTTTTAATGTTGATAATGACGAGATTCCCTTTTTGGATCTGACCATCATCAAACAACCAGATGGCTATCTGGGAACCAACCTTTACCGTAAGCCCACTGCTGGCAACACATTGTTATACGCCACCAGTGCTCATCCCAAACCACTGGTGCGAAGTATACCATTTGCACAGTATCTGCGTTTACGCAGAAATTGCACCCATGAGGAAGATTTTAGAACACAGGCTAATGCATTACGTGAACGGCTGCTAGCTAGGGGATACTCCTCTTCTAATCTCAGGAAGGCCTTTAACAAGGCCTTGTTGAGACCGAGAAGTTCCCTCCTAATGAGACGTTCCAAACCAGTTCCTACCAGTGAGCCTGTCAGATTCATCACCACATACTCCGCTCATCACCACATACTCAGAGACATCTTATTCAAAAACTGGCATCTCCTGACAGACCACCAGACCCTCAAGAGACACGTACGCCCCAACCCCGAATTGGTGTTCCGGAGAGCTTCGTCCCTCCGTGATCGCCTAACTAGTAGCCATTACGTAGAGGCCAAACCGCCCAAAAAGAGACCCTTTGGTACGTTCAAATGTGGCCAATGCCCTCGCTGTCCATGGGTTAGGGAAACTAAACGTTTTACCCTACCCAATGGAGAGAGATTTATCCCCCGCTGCCACGCGGATTGTGGCACTAGAGGAGTAATTTACCTCATGATGTGCAAATGCAATGCTTTTTATGTGGGTAAAACCATTAGAGAATTTAGGCAAAGGATTGGGGACCACCTCTACTATTCCGGAAGTGGCAAGTTGACCACAATTGGACGTCACATCGGAATCTACCACCGCTATGATACGTCTGTGGTGGACTTCCGGATCTTAGAGGTGATACCCCCAAATCCTAGAGGGGGTGATTGGGATCGGTCAATCCTACAAAGGGAGACCCTTTGGATTGAAAAATTAAACGCGACCCAACCCCCAGGGCTGAATGAAACGATATCATATAAGCCTTTTCTGTAGGTGATCTACATACCAACCTCCATACACCTCCCCCTCTCTTCTCTTCCCTTCTCTTGGTCCTCCTCTTCCCCCCCCCTCCCTCCCCCTCTTCCCTCTTTTTTTTTTCCCCCTTCTTCCCTCCCCTTCTCCCCCCTTCCCCCCCCCTTCCCCCTCCCCCCCCCCCCCCCCCCTTTCCCCCCCCCTTTTTTTTTTTCCCCCCCCCCCCTTTTTTCCCCCCCCCCTTTTTTCCCCCCCTTTTTTTCCCCCCCCCTTCCGCCCCATGCCCATCCCGTGGGCGTCTTCCCCTCCCCCCCCCCCTTTCCCCCCCCCCTCCCCCTTTCTCCCTTCCCCCCCCCCCTTTTTGGAATCATACCATCTACTGAGTATTCTCTGGCCTTTTCCCTTGCCCTGATGACTTCTGGCTCTGAATTGCCTACTTTGTTGTATAGAGGACAATCTTGGACTTCTGTATATAAGTCCCCTTTATGTATTATTTTTTGTATTTCTTGTGATTTGTAATCCATATGTTTTTTTATCTTGTCTCTATAATGTATTATTAAATTTTGCTGTACAGGCTGGTTTTTCCTCACCCGTGCATAATGTTGGGGACCGACCATGGGAGCCTGGTTTTTTCCCCTTTAATTAGGGCTTTCCCGGCGGATATGTGCCCATCTTGGAGGGATCACCATGTCCCTCTTACCCCTAGTGCCCTAAATCAATTGGGCCATATTGGGAGCGTGCTGGTCCCGGGACCCATCCTTCCGAGCCTGTGTACCGTCGCCGCCTACTGGGCACATGCGCACACTCACACCTAGTGTGTGTGTGCGGGTTTGCCTTTCCATCTCCAGCCACGGACTCCATCCAGTACTCTGCCCTCTGGACGGCGTCTGGATGGTTTCGTGATACACGTGCGCATGCGCAACTTCGGGTTGCCCTGCGCATGCGCAGTTACGGGACTAGCGCGCCTACGTCATCACTATGCGCCATAGCCCGGCGCTGATGGCTGGCGCTCTCACACGGCGGCGGAGTCTCTGGCCCCCTTCATCAGCCACGCAGATGGGCTGATCGCTGACGCCGGTGCAAGCCACATCTGTGGCTTGTTACCGACGTCACCGATTGGGGTATTTATTGACGGTGTATTGACACCGTCATTAGGCGTTTGGAAGGGCCCGGATGCGGAACCAAGCTTGGAAGCTCAGCAATAAGGTATATGTTTCAAATCCATTGCTACCCAGTGTCACTTCCCCCCTCCCTCTTCTAACCATTTGATTGACTAATTATAGATAACTTTCGTTGCAGAACTTCCTCTATCATTTTGGGTCATTAATCACTTCCTGTGTCTTAGCCCATTGCTGGCTATAGACAATTATGATTATACCATCTTAATATACCCAACTATTACCTTACACCCAATTGCTGATCTCCACGGTTCCTGCGTCTAAGCCTGGCTTGACATAAAATTATGTAAGTTTCTATTCTACTATCCCTCTTGAACTAATAGCCTTCCACCCCACCCCCCCCCCCAACCCCCCCCCCCCCCCCCCCCCCGTCCTCCCCCCCCCCCCTTTTCCCCCCCCCCCCCCCTTACCCTCTAATCCCATTTCCCCTCTTCTCCTTCACCCCCCCCCCCCCCCCCCCTCCGTTTCCTGGTCCCCTTCCCTCATTTTTCCTCCCTTTTTTCCCCCGCCCCCCCCACTCTTGCTGTCCTTTCACCCCCTTCATTTTCATCAGTCCCTCACCACCTCCCCCGTCACTTCCTCTCCCCCCCCCCCCCCCCCCCTCCCCCCCCCCCCCCCCCCCCCCCCCCCCCCCCCCCCCCCCCCCCTTCCTCACCCACCACCCCTCCTCCTCCCCTTCCAACTCTCACCTTCCTTTTCCCCCCTTCCCCCTTTTGCCACCCCTCCCCCCACCTTTCCCAACCTCTTACCCTTACACTTCCTTGCCAGTCCCCTTTTTCCTCACCATCCCTTCCCCTCCCCTGTCCCCTTCTATCACGCTTCCTCCCTTCCTTTGAGGTCCACACACTCTCCCAATAACCACACTGGGTGGTGGTGCTCTAATTTTTATTCCTGATTATAAAGTATTAATATTAATAGTATACTACCACATTGTCTTAGCCGATTCCATACTATACCCCCATACCCGCCGGGAAAGACACAACTGGACCTAGTGGGATACGGTCTCCATACGCACTGGTGAGCTGATCCACCCTTCATCTATTATTTTTTGATGTAATTTGTTGTTAATGTTTTGTAATTCTAAGGCTGGTTGTAAATTATGTTTTAAAACCAATGTCTGTTCTAGACTTCTCTCCTGAAGAAGCAGCATAGGCTGCGAAACCGGTCGAGACTTCCCCCTCCACATCCAAACAAAACGTTAAGATTGCGGGCTAGGACCTGCCATCAAGTGTCGTTGTTTGTGAAACTGTATAGGAGGGGTAACCTGTTCTTTTAAATCGAAATGTTTATTGTGCATGTTTTTTGTATGTAATCATTTTTTGTATTAAAAATCCATTTTCTATTACTATTATTTTCTATTTCAGTCCTTGTTCTAACTGTACCGCAATAGTCCAACCCCTTGCCTTTCCCCCAAATTCTTGTGGGTCACTGGCCTTTTGGACGCAGATTCAGCACCTGCGATCCCCGGCCCTAAATGTCCCCTTGATATTCAACCATACATTTATCCTGGATGATGGTACTTCTGATCTAACTTATCTATATTATTAAAGACTATACTCACGACCCTCTAAGGGGCATCAATGACCACCCAGGCTTTCATCTTGTGTAACTGTTGCCTTACTCATGTAATCCCTACATATTCCTGCAGTTGCAACAGCGACCGGACCCCTATTTGAGGTTTCAGATTGTGGTTCCTCTGAACCCAGAGGTGAGAATAGTATCTGAACCTGCAACAATATATCAGTCTTCTCTGATTATTAGCACTGTGTTATTCTGAGGGACCAGGTAATCAATGAAGAATAATACTTCAGTATATTGCCGTCACACCCAAAAACAGTCCTGCTTAGTTTGAAGTTGTTCTTTGGTGCACAGTACTTATAGGCTCTTCATAAGTAGGAATGAGACACTTTGATACATTAAGCTTTCTGTATGTGAAAAACAGTAAGGAGCAGTGGGCGTTTGGGAATATTTATGCTTACAACCATATAAGCCAGAGGGGTTTCCAGATCACCAACAAAAGGTATTTTTGTGGGCAGTTGTACAGAAATGCCCAGGATGAAAAACTGAAGCTCTGAGCTGGTATATTGGTGGTGCTCCCTGTATGCATTCACTGTTCACTGCTGCGTACCTTTTAATATATGGGTATGTGTGTGTGTATATACTGTAATATATGGTTTGCATGGTTTACTGCTTAAAATAACAGTGCGGCCTGTCCCATACACATATATATATATATATATATATATATATATATATATATATATTGAATGGGTTTGCGATTTTGTAAATACATCTGATTCTAAATTGTTCAGACCATAGTTTGTCCTCCTACCACCTGTACTAAGAATAGTTATATCCACCCCATCTTTTTTAAACACTAATGTAGATTAGTTCGATTTTTTTATTTAGTGTACAAAAATATATTGTTACAAAATTGCATAGTGTTGCATTATTTCGTTTGGGGTATTACACACAAAGATACAGAACCAAAATAGAGAAATCGCCTAATGAGGCAAACAAATGCCTCTGGTAACAGTGCCAATAAACCGTCATCCCTTATTGGCCAGCAAATGTATTGAATGATTTACAATAACATTACAGAGGGCTGGTCTGTGTCTCACCATGGCTGAGTCATCCAGCAAGTCTTTTATCATAGCTGTCAGCTCTTTTACTGAGAAACAAGGGGGGTTTTATTAGGCACTGCTTAGGGTTAAATATCTTGTTCAGATGGATTTCGATTAAACTATTCTATTACTTTTTTTTCATTTAATAAGCATTACAAATATATGCTATACAAAATAGGGCAATCTACAGCCAATCAGCTTTGTATGCAGAGGCCATAGCAGAAAAAATATTCTTACTGGCTGGATAACAGACATGCACAAAGCTTAACAAAGTATAAGCGAAGGGCATACATGACAAGGTGGAAGTATACAAGGCTGCAGTGGGTTAAATTTAGGGGTTTGGTTTTAAAAGGTCAGTGGTCTTACCTGAGTGAACGAGCAGATGGGGTGATGGGAGGAGCAGGAGAGATAGTAGTTCAGGGGAGGAGTGAAGGGGGCGTCACTTGAAGTCTGTCTGGCAGTTCGCTGTGTTTTCTAGGATAAAGAAACACCAGTGATTTGGAGCAGCTTTCACAACAGCTCAGAGCCACGGCTGCAATACATGGCTCTGAGTGGGTTCTAAGCCAGGTAGCGGCGCAACTGCAAGGGGTAAGGCAGGACCCCCCTCAGCCAGGGCCTGCCACCACATGGGCTCGGAGGTGTCGATCTCCAGAGCGCCTCAGTCCAGATCATACTCCATACTCCTAGGGCTCAGTCGCGATGGCCACAGCTAAGGATGGAGACAGGGACGCGGATAGGGTGCGATTAGCGGATGCAGTGAAATGTGAAGTATATGTGTGCTTCGAAGTACCTAAAAACGGAAGTTCGCGAGAAGATCTGGAAGGGCGAGTATTTTGAAATACTTTCCCTTTTTTCCGTTTTCCGGGGGGAAAAGAGGGCGGAGGTTAGACCCAATGGCAGGCAGTTGGGAGTTATGAGAGATGAGGTCAGGTGGATTGGTGTTCCGTGTATGCTCCGGCAAAGAGTCATCCCGGAAGTTCACGCTTTGCGCGGCTGGACAAACACCCTTACATTTTGGTCATAAATGCGGGTGGGAATGACTTGGGCTTGCGTCCCATGAAGAAGATTATTAAGAATATTCAATGGGATTTTCTGAGACTGTGGTCTTCCCTCCCTGACATGATCATTACATGGTCAGACATTGTGGCCCACACATCATGGAGGGGGGCCAGGTCGGTGAAAAAGCTAAACGAGGCCTGGATAAAGGTGAATAAGGAGGTGGGCAGATTTATTGCTCGAAATGGTGACTTGATGATTAGGCATGGCGAGCTGGAGAAGGACACATGGCAGTTTCTTAGAGGGGATGGTGTACATCGCAATGCGGTGGGCATATACTTATGGTCCTTGGGATTGCAGGACGTTATCCAGAGGGCTTTGCTGATGTGGCGGCAGGCACAAGTATAAGGTGTCATATTTGTGCCGCTGTGGCGGTTTGAGTCCTTGACGAGGGTCGAAAACATTGGTCGATTGGTGAAACAGTGAGACCCATCTCAGGTGTGGAGTCCTCCAGTTGGTCTTGTTCAGTTTAGACTGATTGGGTTTTAAGGTGGTAGGAGTCTGTGGTCAGTTAGTATAGTCCTTGAGGCGATGTATGGCGGCTGGGGAGTGAACCCAGCTTTACGGTATCACACCCAAGTTGTGGGTGATGGTGTCATCAAGGATCTGCAACCATTTTCTTCTTCTTCGATCTGGAGTGTTTATTATTTTTCAAGTTTAATTATAATTTTGGTTTAATAAAAGGCCGAACTGGCCATTTAACCCAATACAGTTTGGTGTCATTATTGAAGAAAGGGGGGGGGGGGGGTGGTGTTGGTTTACTTATTAATAATAGTTAACAGGTATATCTCAACTACCTCAGTCAAGTATTGCAGTGCAGATTTCCCAGAGAATGGATTCTAATTTCTAACTCAGCGAAGGCATGAACATAAAAAATGAAAGACTAACTCCAGCCTTTGTCAGGGTTGTATTGTTAGCTCTGTCCTTGTTGGGGAAGAATTCCCTTTTTACTATAGGTCAGGACATGAATATGATGAGAAATCTCTCCAGTGAGAACACAGACAGAAGCACATTTTTAGTAGAGGGAGGGATTAGGACCTCTGATAATGCTTCTATTGTTGTCTATTCCTTCTTGTTTGAGTGACGATCGCACCAGTTATTTATTGTACAGACACCACAGTGACAGGAAGTGAAAATCTCTGCAACTGGGTCAAAGATGAAAATAAAAACCAGACAAAATATAAAAGAGAAGTATGGGATGACAAAAAAACAAACATACATTCCTAGATGGCTGCAGCATTGGTCTGATGCTGCAGCTGTCCACTGCCAGCTCTACACTGATAACTGGGTGATCAAAGGCTGCTGATCACTCAGTTCTCAGGTCCACTTTGAGCACAGAACAGTGACTGCCAGTTACCGCTCCATACTCTGCTGGATTGTGGAGGGGTGGAAGTGGTTGGCCCAGGTTCTCAGTGGTGTGGTGAGAGGCTGAGCCAGCTGTTGGTCAGTTATCTGAGCTGATCTTGACACTAATGTTGAGATCTTTGCAGAGCCTTGACCAGCTGAATCTGGGTCCCAGGAATTACTAATGTAAGTGTACTTCTGTGACCCACAGGAAAAATATAGCCAAAATAGCTTTGGCCATACTTCTCATTTAACTCTTCACAGCTAGTCTTTTAATCCAGGCTTCCTTTCCAGACAGTATAGACAGGTCGGTGGCTTTATTTTTCGCCATTGTAATCGGCAATACAGCTTCTTCTACCAGAACTACATTCAATAACATTCAATTACCATTGATTGGGTCAACACCTCTTGCAGTATGCTTGCAGTGTTAGATTGACAGTGCGATACAACAGAAATTGATGGCTCACTTTGCCGGCCATCCTTCTCTGAATCCGGCTGTGCAGAGTATTACAGAACACTATTATAAAGACCGCTTCATGGACTTTTATGTGTTTAAAAAAAAAATACATATATTTCTTTTGAGAAATACATCAATTTCACTGCAATCGTTATCTATTTAAAAAGTGAAAAACAAACACTTTTCCAGCCACTGAATATCTTGTAGCTTGGTACAGAATAATAATTGAATTACATCTCTGGGCATTGTCGTCTAAATCAAATAAACCCTAAAAATACAGTTTGCTTTAATATTTAAAAAGTGATATATACAGAAAAAAATAAAAAAAAAAAAATATATATATATATATATATATATATATATATAAAATATATCATGTGTTTCTGCAGCTGATCAGAACAGAAGATAACCAAGATAAATTTCTACTCTTAGAGACATTTGGCTGCACAAATCTGATTTCCTATCTTGCAATAAGACTTAAAGACACTACAGATATCCTCAGATAAGACACAATTAAGCAGGGCCCATCGTATCCTTTACATTTCACCTGAATCAATCGGACACACATCACCATTACCAGATCACATTACTTGGCATAAAAAAGAGCCTCTAGCATGCTGGGATTAAAAAAAATGCTGCTTCTGAGCTCCCTCGTGTGATCTAAAGCCTAGGATCCTAGATCACATAAACTCTGCCTACTACAACTACTACCTCTGCCATTAGTTTTTCTGACAGGGTCTGTCAGGTGGACTTGCAAGGAGATGAGACATCTGCACACATCGTAGGAAACAAAGCCTGGATTTGCCATGGACTGCTCCTTTGAACAAAAGTTTATAAACTTTACTAAGAAAGAAGGTTTTAATACATTAATACTCCAGTGTGATTTTTTATTTTTTTTGCATAGTTACATTACTGCAGCTTGGCTATATCTGTTGGACATGCTATGCAAGTCAAGAATCACTGTATTAGTCACCACTACAATAATTACATTGTCTTCAGGGTCCTGTGCCGAGCAGCAGCCCTTCTGCATAATGAACACAAGAGGTTGTTCATTCTGTATGGCCTTCATTCACAGAACTTTCTTTTTTTCCATAAATTGAATAGAAGGCATTTTCTGGTTGGATGAGTTGAAGACTTTATGATCCCCACCTTGTCCAATTGGATAATCTGGTAACTATGCAATAAAAACCACTAAAACTGAACTGCAGGCTAAATACACAGTTATAATATACATTTGGATGCTGCCATATTTGTCATATGATTTGTTGTTCAGTCCTGAGATTTACACAGCCCAACTACAAAACCCCATCATTCTGGTCACTTGACTTTTTTCCGCTTAAACAGTACCTCCAGGTCATCCCCAAGGCTCCAGCCTGTGGTTGGGGAAGGGAGGAAGACCGCATGACCACTTTGGTGTAGTAAGTTCCAACAAGGTTTAATTACAAAGAAAAATAAAAGTCACAAAAGTATAAAAAACATATATATATATATATGTGTGTGTGTGTGTGTGTGTATATATATATATATACAGGGGGTCCCCGGGTTACAAACAAGATAGGGACTGTAGGTTTGTTCTTAAGTTGAATCTGTTTGTAAGTCGGAACAGGCACATTTTTTAAGTGTAGCTCCAGCCAAAAAATCTATTTTTAAGTTTTTTAGATAACATAGAGAAGGGTTATCACCCCTGTAACATTTGTTTTGCTGTCTGTGCCCCTGTTCAGAAGATTTTACCTCACCTTCTGTCCCAATGACAATTGGATTTTGAAAATTTTGGGTTGTTAGGGAAACATGGACTGGTGATAAAGCATCAGTGGAGACACCTTTTTCCCAAATTAACTCTTACAGGAGTGAATTTCCCTTCCTAGGGGTGGATTTCCTCTCACTTCCTGTTGTCTCCCTCCGTTTGTAAGTAGGAGTCGTTTGTAAGTCGGATGTTTGTAAGTAGGGGACCCCCTGTATATATATATATATATACATTTTTATATATATATCTATATAGTATCTCACAAAAGTGAGTACACCCCTCACATTTTTTTTTAAATATTTTATTATATCGTTTCATGTGACAACACTGAAGAAATTACACTTTGCTATAATGTAAAGTAGTGAGTGTACAGCTTGTATAACAGGGTAAATTTACTGTCCCCTCAAAATAACTCAACTTATAGCCATTAATGTCTAAACTGCTGACAACAAAAGTGAGTACACCCCTAAGTGAAAATGTCCAAATTGGGCAGAATTAGCCATTTTGGCCTCCCCGGTGTCGAGTGATTCGTTAGTGTTACAAGGTCTCAGGTGTATTAAATTTGGTGTTATCGCTCTCACTCTCTCATACTGGTCACTGGAAGTTTAACATGGCACATCATGGCAAAGAACTCTTAGGATCTGAAAAAAAGAATTGTTGCTCTACATAAAGATGGCCTAGGCTATCTGAAGATTGTCAAGACCCTGAAACTGAGCTGCAGCACGGTGGCCAAGACCATACAGCAGTTTAACAGGACAGGTTCCACTCAGAACAGCCCTCGCCATACTCGACCAAAGAAGTTGAGTGCACATGCTCAGTGTCATATTCAGAGGATGTCTTTGGGAAATAGACATGTGAGTGCTGCCAGCATTGCTGCAGAGGTTGAAGGGGTGGGGGGTCAGCCTGTCAGTGCTCAGACCATACGCCCCACACTGAATCAAATTGGTCTGCATGGCTGTCGTCCCAGAAGGAAGCCTCTTCTAAAGATGATGCACAAAAAAGCCCACAAACAGTTTGCTGAAGATGAGCAGATAAAGGACATGGATTACTGGAACCATGTCCTGTGGTCGAATGAGACCAAGATAAACCTATTTGGTTCAGATGGTGTCAAGCGTGTGTGGCGGCAACCTGATGAGGAGTACAAAAACAAGTGTGTCTTGCCTACAGTCAAGCATGGTGGTGGGAGTGTCATTGTCTGGGGCTGCATGAGTGCTGCCGGCACTAGGGAGCTACAGTTCTTTAAGGAACCATGAATGTCAACATGTACTGTGACATACTGAAGCAGAGCATGATCCCCTCCCTTCAGAGACTGGGCCACAGGGCAGTATTACAACAATATAACAACCCCAAACACACCTCCAAGATGACCACTGCCTTGCTAAAGAAGCTGAGGGTAAAGGTGATGGACTGGCCAAGCATGTCTGCAGACCTAAACTCTATTGAGCAACTGTGGGGCATCCTCAAATTGAAGGTGGTGGAGCACAAGGTCTCTAACATCCACCAGCTCCGTGATGTCATCATGGAGGAGTGGAAGAGGATTCCAGTAGCAACCTGTGAAGCTCTGGTGAACTTCATGCCCAAGAGGGTTAAGGCAGTGCTGGAAAATGGTGGCAACAGAAAAATATTGACACTTTGGGCCCAATTTGGACATTTTCACTTAGGGGTGTGCTCACTTTTGTTGCCAGCGGTTTATACATTAATGGCTGTGTGCTGAGTTATTTTGAGGGGACAGCAAATTTACACTGTTATACAACGTGCACTCACTACTTTACATTGTAGCGAGGTGTCATTTCTTCTTTCTTGTTATCACACTGTGAAGGGTGTACTCACTTTTGTGAGATACTGTATATTTATATATGGGAGTCCATTAGAGAGGATGAGCCTATCGCTCTAACAGCCCAGCAGTGTCAATGGCTATTGGATGGTGATGTCCACCTGGATTCAAGGGGTACAGGATGCATTTCAAGGGACCTTCCTCAGTACACAGTATATAAACAAAAAAAATTAAAGGCAGGCTTTTGTGCATGTGCATGTGCGTGTGGGTGACATGGTGTTCACTTGTGAGCTCAGAGCCCTGGACTTGGGATTTAAATATAATTGTTTGTTGATCAAATGTTCTGACAGTTCTTGCTGCATGCTTGTTTCAGCTCAGTGTTGAAAAATATTAAGGCCAGAGACAGCCAGACAATCAGTATTTTCATATGGCGGTCAGAAGGTTAATGCCACCGTTTGCCAAAATAGATAAATACACCCATACTAAGTTAATTTAAAAAACTGCATTTTTTTTTTTTGCATTGGAGCCTGCAAGGCATTGCAACAGTGATTATTATACAGGATTTATATAGCACCAACAGTTTACGCAGCGCTTTACAACGTGAGGGTAGACAGTACAAATACAATACACTTTAATACAGTAGGAATCAGAGGGCCCTGCTCATTAGAGCTTACAGTCTAAGAGGGAGGGTCAAGAGATACAAGAGGTAATAACTGTGGGGGATGTGTTGATGGAGAAAGTAAATGTACAGTTGTTAGGTGGGTCCAGATAGGCTCCGAAGAGATGAGTTTTTAGTAGGGCTGTGAAAATTAAAGATCAATTCTTCGAAAAAAATTATTTTGATCGATCAAAGTTATTTTGATCGGTACTCTCCGCCGGCTTCAGGGAGTTCCGTCGGAGATCCGGTGATGTCACGGACATCGACATCACGGACTCCTCCCCCCTTCCCCAAGTGCCTCCGTCTGCTAACGAAGGGAAGGGGGAAGAGGGCGGTGACGTTGAAGTTCTGATTGAACGTAACACATACGGGGAAGGAGCTAGGCATGACGTCACCCACTGCTGCCCTACAGAACTAACACGATTGTCGGCTTTACATGCTGTGTTTTTTATCATCTTTATGTGAGTAGTTTGTGTTTGAACACAAAAATGTAATCTTATACTTAAGCGGTGAGCACTTAGATCTTTTCTTTCTACCCATGACCTGGCGTCCTTGCTGAGATCTAAGGAGACGTGAGAGAAGTTTATGGTATGGTGTTAACCCTTTTGATACCCACTTGCATGACCACCTGTTTGCACAGGGGTCCATGCCATAAGGTGAGAGTGATTAGTTAGACCGGAGGTGGAGGGATTGTCACGCTACTGTGGGAAAAAAATTACTTACGTCAGTGCTACAGTTTGAATTTAAAACGTATTTGTGTGAACTGTGAAGTTAAGTCATGGATTGTGGAAACTAACTAGTGTCGGGTGATTGTATATAGTGTATACCACATTTACCACTGACTAATGCAGAGTTGCAATGCAAGGAGATCATATAAAAGTAGTTGGATCTATATGTGCGTTATAATTAATCGAAATTAGTAGTTTAATCGATTTAAAAAAAAATTGATTCATCGAACACAAAAATGTTAATCAGTAACAGCCCTAGTTTTTAGTGATCAGTAGATCATGGGTAGGCTCTTGTGGAATATTCCTCCAGCCTTCAGTTACTGGGCTGAAGGAAATATCAAGGGCTTACAAGTGTGGTGACCGCACTGTATGTGTGCTCTATTGAGAACTACGACCCCCTTTGCCACAGTGGCAGATGTGACTTGTGTTTTTTTCATTTACAGACTCCTGTGAATGAATGACATAGCTGTACGAAGCACATATGGGTACAACATGAAACATGGTCAAAAAGATGGGTTTAGCTTTTAAAATTTTCCTACTGCAGCCGAAGTTAAATAAAACCACTTTACAGCAGCCCTAAGCAAGCCAGTACAGCATTGTGCGTTATCTGATTATACAGCCTTGACTAGCGTTCATGGAAGATATGGTCTTTAAAAATAAATGTAAGACAACATCTGTGTTTATATCTGGGGACTGGCGAAGGAAAATTGAATTGTGTTCTTTGGGAAAGTACAACATGGGAATCTTAATTTTACAAAGTGTGCTTATTTCCAGAAGTGTGAGTCATTTAATTTAAGCCTATGCTTGGCACCATGGGAAGCAGGCGTTGTTCGAGTATTGTATCTCTTTACATTTTCACTGATAAGTAGAAACCCATTCGGCTGCCCTTCCTCTGGGCTTTCAGACTCTCTGAACATAGAATCTTTAGTCTAAAACAAATAATATAAACGTGCAAACAGATGGTGGCAGAAGCCTATTCATTTGTGCCGGTGGAATTGGAGATATCATTTTTCAGCTCGAAAAGATAGTATAAACTTCAGGCTTGGTTTAACTACAGAGGGGAAAATAGAAAGAGATCTTTTCCCCAAAAGTGATTTAAATACTATTATGTATCATACAAAACTCTTGATTATCTATGATTTAATCAAGGTTAATTTAAATAGGTATTATAGTACTTTTTGCCTGTGCAATAGGGAATACACATTATCAGTTTACTTTAACCAAGTAGCGTGCAAGAAGCTTTGTGCCACTAGTGCTAGAGCTTTAAAGTGATATTAAAGCCAAAAGCAAACATTTATCATATTGCAGCTTACCAATTCTTAGATGTGATGGCTGCATTAGTTTTCCTTTATTTTCACCTGGTGATCTGGCCAGAGAGTCTGTTTTTTAACAAAATAAGCTGTTCTGCAAATGTAGCATTTAGAGGTTTGAGATAAACCATTTAACACTGACCGGGGCGCTTACAAGGTCCAGCTTTTATTTATTTATGTAAAACCTTTATCCTAAAAGAAACAGAACTGCTTTAACTGCTTAGAATGTGTTAGATCAAGTTAGTGTATCCAAATCTGCTAGTACATCTAACACTCCCCTCCAATACAGGAGGTGTGTTACTAGATAGGCTACCAGGTGAAAACAGAGGGGAAAAAGCATCAAAAAAAAAACAAATGCATCCATGACATGTAATGGTTGATAAGTTGCAATATATAAAATTTTTGGTATTAGGTTTAAAACGACTTTAATAATCTCTTTATTTTTTTTTGTTTTTTGGTCTCTTTTTGGTTTAGTCTACAATGTGGAGGTTACCAGGCTACAACTAGCAAGGGTTGGTGTGTCTTACAATATGTAAGCTTGAATACACAGACTGCGGCTTTTAACCACTTTTAGACCAGACCATTTTGCTGGCTTAAGACCAGACCACTTTTTGCGATTTGGCCCTGCGTCGCTTTAACTGACAATTACGCGGTCATGCGACGTGGCTCCCAAACAAAATTGACGTATTTTTTTCCCACAAATAGAGCTTTCTTTTGGTGGTATTTGATCACCTCTGCAGATTTTATGTTTTGCGCTATAAACAAAAAAATATCCCCCAAAATATATATAAAAAACATTTTTTTTTCCTCAGTTTAGGCCGATACATATTTTTGGTAAAAAAAATTGCATTAATTGATTGGTTTGCGCAAAAGTTATAGTGTTTACAAAATAGGGCATAGTTTTATGGGGAATTTTTAGTAATATTTTTATTTTTTACTAGTAATGGCGTTGATCAGTGATTTTTATTGGGACTGCGACATTATGGCGGACACATCAGACATTTTTGACACATTTTTGGTACCATTGTCATTTATACAGCAATCTGTGCTACACAAATGCACTGATTCCTGTGTAAATGACACTGGCAGTGAAGGGGTTAACCAGGGGGTGGAAGTGTAGGGGTTAAGTGTGTCCTAGGGGCGTGTTACTAACTGTGGGGCGTGGCTGTGTGTTAGTGAACACCATAAACACCATAAACCTTAAAGGTGAACTCTGGGCCTAAAAATGTAATTGAAATATATTCTT
Organism: Lithobates sylvaticus; assembly: GCA_028564925.1. Taxonomy (NCBI): domain Eukaryota; kingdom Metazoa; phylum Chordata; class Amphibia; order Anura; family Ranidae; genus Lithobates; species Lithobates sylvaticus. The sequence continues at coordinate 64,513,164 of CM053031.1, read as the reverse complement.
CAGTAGCCAAAAACATCTTACCAGTGCTTAGTGTGCAGTGTTGTCTTCCTATAGCTGGTTCTTCTCACCGCTGTGGGTCCCAAGCTCCACTATCTTAGGTTTGGGAGTTATGGGGTGACAATCTGGCCCTGTCACTGTGCTCCTATGTTGTCACATGCCTCTCCAGTGGAGACTTCAACACACATTGCACAGCATTGACCACTCTAAAGCCCCATACACACGGTCGGACTTTTTCATGGATTCTGTCCGATCGGACAATGTTGTCGAAAAATCAGACCGTGTGTATGCACCATCGGACAGTGTACGTCGGATTGTCCGACGGACAAAGTCTTATCTCCTGCTGGAAAGATTTGCCGACAACACGGTCCGATCACACCAAATCCGATCGTGTGTACGGTTGTCCGACCGGACAAAGTGCTACGCATGCTCAGATCACATTACAAGACCAAAGCTATTGGCTACTAGCCTCTACGTAGTCCCGTCGTAGGCAACAAACGTCACCACGTTCAGAATGATCGGATTTTCCGACAACTTTGTCCGACCGTGTGTACGCAACACCAACGTCGGACAAAGTACGACGGACAGGATCCGACCGACCTGGTCTGCGGATTGTCCGACCGTGTGTATGGGGCTTAAGGCCAAACTTCACTCACAAAGTCATGCTCCCCCATTTTTTTCTTTTTCTCCTGGAGTAGACAGATTTTCCGGCAAGTTCAAGCGCACATAGCAAGTGTAAAAACATTTATGGAAAGGAAAAACACCGTAAAAAAGCGCTACTCTGCATCTAAGCACCCCAAACCAAAAAGGCTATTTTAATTCATTTTTAATATTTAAAGCAAACTCCCCCATCCATCTATCCAGGTCTCCATGCTTTATTTTGCTAAGAAATCACTTTGAAAAACACCCCCTAGCATTTCTGGCTGTGGCCATTTTGAGTAAGGGCATAGCATTTACTTCCTGGAATCCATTTGCCCTTAGTTCAGACATGCAGGCAGGAGGGTGTGCTTAGCTGAACAAAAAAAATCCTTCTGGAGACTCCTGTAGGACATCATATGCCTAGGCATTGAAAGCTGGAAGTAACTGAAGAAATGTGAAAAAAAGGTGTAAAACAAGCTAATATGATATCATTTATTATCTACAGGCATACCCGACTTTTAAGTACACAATGGGGTTTATTTACTAAAGCTGGAAAGTGCAAAATCAGGCTCACTTCTGCATAGAAACCAATGAGCTTCCAGGTTTTATTACCAAAGCTTAATTGAACAGTCTGGGGTTAGAAGCTCATTGGTTTCTATGCAGAAGGGAGCCTGATTTTGCACTTTCCAGTTTTAGTAAATAAACCCCATTGTGTACTTAAAAGTGGCGTATGCCTGTATTTGATTCTAATCAAATTCTCAGCATTTGTCAGCATTTCTCTCTACAGCTTAGTTGCAGCATTATCTGTAGTGACATGAGCAGTCAGGTCACCTTCTACCTCTTAAATTCCACTCAATGTATCTGTGAAATTCTCTCTGTGAAGAATCTGAACAATTGTTGTGAAATAAATCTAGATATATTGGGATAACAATACCTAGAAAATGTTGTACTGTATAAGCCTCATGTTAAAGTGGAATTCACATCATACCCTAAGCCTAAATCTACTGCCCAAACCATTCTAATGCCGCGTACACACGATCGGAAATGCCGCCAGCAAAACTCATATGAGAGTGTTTTATCGGAAAATGCGACCATGTGTATGCTCCATTGGTCTTTTGCTGGTGGAATTCCAGCTAGCAAAAGATTGAGAGCAGGTTCTCTAGTTTTCAATCAGGAAAAGTTCCTATCCGAAAATGCGAATGTCTGTATGCAATTCGAATGCACAAAAAATCACTCATGCTCGGAGACAATTTGACACATGCTCGGAAGCATTGAACTTCATTTTCTCGGCTCGTCATAGTGTTGTACGTCACCATGTTCTTGACTGTCGAATGTTCAGAGAACTTTTGTGTGACCGTGTGTATGCAAGCCAAGCTTGAGCGGAATTCCGTCGGAAAAAACATCCAAGATTTTTCGGACGGAATTTCCACTCGTGTATACGTGGCATAAGACATATTCTATCTACCCAGTAAAAGGAAAGATGTCTATACTTACCTATTCTGGGGGCGCTTTGGTCCAGTCCAGGGGCGGATCCAGGGGGGGGGCAACAGGGCAATTGCCCCCCCCGAACTTGCTGACATGACTGTGTGATTCAGTGTGTGTCACTCACTGGGTTGCACTTGCTCTGCGGCTGCGGTGCCGCTGCCTCTGCCCGGTGTGCTGAGTCTCTCTCTCACATCAGCCGATTAGCGCGGCGCAGAGAGAGAGAGAGAGACTCGATTGATGCAGGAGGAACAGGTGGGTGGAGCCTCTTCCCTGCACTCGTTGCTAACGCCTGGGCCGCCTGGCGTCTAGCAACGAGTGACGTCACTGAGTCACGTGACGTAAGACTCTCCGCTGCCCCGGCCCCTGACCCGACGTGACTCACTGGAGCAGGCTGCTACAGCTGGATAACAGGCCGCCGCGGCGCCGCCAGGGAGAGGAGAGAACAGTGCCACAGCCCACAGGCACTATGTTTAAAGTTTAAACCAATAAAGTACAGTTGTAACAAGTACTTCCTGTTCCCCACCATTCCTTCCAACCACCACCGCACCGCCGCTAACTAACAGATCAGTGACAAATGACAATCTGTGACTGCACTGCAGAGCGCCTTCTTTCTCCGCCCCTGACTGTGTTGGCCCCACCCACCGGCACGCACCCTCCTCCCTCCATCTTGTCCACGCTACAAGCCTCCGCCGCCCCTGAGTTAGTGTTGGCTCCACCCACCTCCTCCATCTTCTCCACCTTGCGCAGTGTACAGAGCGGCAGCGGCTTGACTTGTCTTGAATTAGAAGACTTATTGAGAAGATTACTGGATCCATCCATCCCATCCATCCCCACTCCATTGCTCCTGCATGGGAACCCCTTGCTCTCACCAGAGCACCCAAATAGTTGACGACTTCACTAAACGTGAGTAAAAGTATGAATGAATGAATGTCATGTGACAAATTGCAAAATACAAAAGTACAAAATACAAAAGTGTGCCATTATGTATGAAAAAAAAATGCCCTTGTTTAATCTTCACCCCTGCAGCTCCGAAAAGTTTTAACCCTCCTTATGACCAGGCCATTTTTTGTGATACTGCGCTGCGTTACTTTGACTGGCTGATAATTGTGCAAGGCTGTATCGAAATAAAATGTACGCCGTTTTTTCCCCACAAATAGAGCTTTCTATTGGTGGTATTTGATCACCTCTGCGGTTTTTAATTTTTGTGCTATAAACAGAAAAAGAGCGACAATTTTGAAAAAAAAAAAACAATATTTTTTGCTTTTTGCTATAAAAAAATGTCTTCCTCAGTTTAGGCCAATATGTATTCTTCTCCATATTTTTGGTTAAAAAAAAAATCGCAATAAGTGCATATTGATTCGTTTGCGCAAAATTCATAGCGTCTACAAACTAGATTTATGGCATTTATATTTAATTATTTTTTACTAGTAATGGCGGCGATCAGTGATTTTTAGTGGTACTGCAACATTGCAGCGGAGAGATCGGACACCTAACTGACACTTTTGACACTTTTTGGGGAACAGTGACACTAATAAAGTGATCAGTGCTAAAAAATATGCACTGTCACTGTACTAATGACACTGGCAGGGAAGCGGTTAACATCATTTTTTTTTTATTGCTGTTGGGCACTGATAAAGCTGCATTTAATGGGCACTGGTGATGCTGCATTGATCTCTTGTATCATGTCTGCAGTCTCTGGTCATCTCTTGTATCATGTCTGCAGTCCCTGATCATCTCTTGTATCATGTCTGCAGTTTATGGTCATCTCTTGTATCATGTCTGCAGTCTCTGATCATCTCTTGTATCATGTCTGCAGTCTCTGATCATCTCTTGTATCATGTCTGCAGTCCCTGATCATCTCTTGTATCATGTCTGCAGTTTATGGTCATCTCTTGTATCATGTCTGCAGTCTCTGATCATCTCTTGTATCATGTCAGCAGTCTATGGTCATCTCTCATATCATGTCTGCAGTCTCTGATCATCTCTTGTATCATGTCTGCAGTCCCTGATCATCTCTTGTATCATGTCTGCAGTTTATGGTCATCTCTTGTATCATGTCTGCAGTCTATGGTCATCTCTCATATCATGTCTGCAGTCTCTGATCATCTCTTGTATCATGTCTGCAGTCTCTGACCATCTCTTGTATCATGTCTGCAATGTATTCTTGCAATATGGTCAGTTCAGTTATGGTACATGTACATGTCAACAATGTGTGTGCAGTGCTGTTCTATAAAGTCAATTACTTTATGTGGTGCCCCTCCCGAGATTTGACTCTGGATCCGTCTTTGGTCCAGTCACAGGATCGGATCCCGGTGCTGCCTTCATTGTAGCCACCAACGGCTGCCCCATAGTAAGCCTACGGGGGACATCATCGCCCAGGCTCTGCAGTCGTTGTCGCTGCCTCACCTCTACACTGACGTCAGTGCTGGAAGCCGGTCATGTGACCGTACCAGAGCAGCTTCGGAATAGGTAAGTATAGACATCTTTTCTTTTACAGGGTAGATAGAATAGTCCTAGACTTAGGGTGGGAGTAGATTTAGGCTTAGTTAAGGATTGACTGGAATTTCACTTTAACCAATTAAGCCCCAGAAGGTTTACCCCCCCTTCATGACCAGGCCAATTTTTGCGATACGGCACTGCGTTACTTTAACTGACAATTAAAGTAACGCAGATATTAAATGAATTTATACTCAAGACAAAACACAACCTATGCTGAAATTGATACATCATTTATCTAAAGCATTGATTACTCAGAAAAAGTCTTGTTGCTATGGTTACGCCAATATTTTCCCAGTCACAAGATCTGCTCTTCAACTTTCCATATAATACCGCATAGAAACATGTATTTGCTCAAGCTTTGGAATTCTTTCCTCAAACTGACATTTTCATAAATAGTTTTAGTTTAAATGGATCACAAAGTTTTTTACCAAAGCTGAAGCTAATGCATGAATTTGTACTTTGTTGCACTGAGCAGTCTGAAAAGTCAAAGCCCATGTATACTGACCCTAGTCCAGACAGGACATTTATCTGCTGGGATGTTTTCTGAAAAGCTGCATTCCGATCAAACTAAAAATAAAATAATGTACAGATTACAGATCCAACCAACTGGTAATGCTTGCTCGACGTGAGGTGCATTGGCTGTATATAAACATTTATTATCTGGAAATCAGATGTTCAGGGGATAATGTGGCAGTTCTGGAATTGTGGGTACTGTGGTACCATGCAGCAATTGTCATAGTGAACATACAATGCTGTAAAGAGCACTTTCCCAGATGTGCTCATTTCGTGCAGTATTCAGTGCAGAGTGGTGGGAAGTGTCCCTTCGTTTTCTCTATGGTTGGGCATCTGGGGATGTAGTATATTAAATTACTTTCTACTTGGAGTTGTTTTCCAGATACGTAACACATCATAGATTGGCTTTGTCCAACATTACATATATTGCGATCATTCCTTGTGGAGTATACCTGACAACAGTAAATATCAGCTGATAAAAGTACCTAAAGATTTCAATTGTCTTTAGCTCATGGCACAGGAATCACAAAGACTGTGAATGTGTGTGCGGTTGTGTGTTACACATAAAGTAAAGGATTCATACTAGGATTCACAGAGCTCGATGAGTTGGCTAACGATACTGAAAAACAGTATTACTTTTTATTATTATTTATTATTATTTATTTATTATTTATTTTTTATTACCTTTAATCTCTGTAAACAGGAATTTATTTTATTTTAAAGGAGTGTTAAACTATAAGTCCCCGTACACACGGTCGGAAATTCCGAACACAAAATCCATCTGACGGATTTTGTCCGAAACTGGTGTTGCATACACACGGTCGGACAAAGTTGTCGGAAAATCCGATCATTCCGAACGTGGTGACGTTCGTTGCGTACAACGGAACTATGTACAGGCTAGTAGCCAATAGCTTTAGTCTCGTAATTTGATCTGAGCATGCGTGGCACATTGTCCGTCGGAATTCTCGACACATGATCGGAAAAAGTCAGATTGGATTTTGTTGTCAGAAAATTTGAGATCCTGCTCTTCAGACGGAAAAAGCCCGCTATAGCCCACACACGATCGGATTGTCCAACAACAACAACTTTAACATTTCTCTCCAGCACTACCCAATGTTATACCCTCCACACTCCTCTCCTGCACATTTAGCCGGCTGTCATACCTTTCACATTCCTCTCCAGCACATTCTACCCAATGTTATGCCCTCCACACTCCTCTCCAGCAAATTCTACCCAATGTTATACCCTCCACAGTCCTCTCCAGCACATTCTACCCAATGTTATACCCTCTACTAGGGATGAGCCGAACACCCCCCCATTCGGCTCGCACCAGAACCCGCGAACGGACCTAAAGTCCGTGCGAGCTTTAGAACCCTATTAGTTATAATGTATGCGAACGTTCAAAATCAAAAGTGCTAATTTTAAAGGCTAATATGCATGTTATTGCCATAAAAAGTGTTTGGGGACCTGGGTCCTGCCCCAGGGGACATGTATCAATGCAAACATTTTTTTTTTAAAAAAGGCATTTTTTTCAGGAGCAGTGATTTTAATAATGCTTAAATTGAAACAATATAAGTGTAATATTCCTTTAAATTTCGTACCTGGGGGGTGTCTATAGTATGCCTGTGAAGGGGCGCTTGTTTCCTGTGCTTAGAACTGTCCCTGCAAAAATTGTCATTTTTGCAGGAAAAAAAACTATTTAAAATCACTCGCGGCTAATGTGAATTGACGGCTCCCGTAACACAGACAACAGTCATTCATTGAAAGCCATTCATAAAAAAAAAGTCATTGATAAAAAAAAAAAAAAAAAAAAAAAAAAGCGTGGGGGTCCCCCCAAATTCAATAACCAGGCCCTTCAGGTCTGGGATGGATATTAAGGGGGACCCCAGCCCAAAAAAATGGCGTGGGGTCCCCCTCAAAATCCATACCAGACCCTTATCCGAGCACGCAACCTGGCAGGCCGCAGGAAAAGAGGGGGGGGCGAGAGCGGCCCCTCCTCCCGCCTGAACCGTACCAGGCCACATGCCCTCAACATTGGGAGGATGCTTTGGGAGTCTGAGACCCCCAAAGCACCTTGTCCCCATGTTGATGAGGACAAGGGCCTCTTCCCCACAACCCTGGCCGGTGGTTGTGGGGGTCTGCGGGCGGGGGGGCTTATCGGAATCTGGAAGCCCCCTTTAACAAGGGGACCCCCAGATCCCGCCCCCCCCCTGTGTGAAATGGTAAGGGGGTACTTTGTACCCCTACCATTTCACCAAAAAAGTGTAAAAAATTGTAAAAAATTACAGGAGACGGTCTTTGACAATTCCTTTATTAAAATCTCCTTTCTTCTATCTTCATCCTTCGGTTTCTTCATCTTCTCCTTCCGTCATCTTCTTCCATCTTCTTCTTCCTCCGATCCGCTTCTTCTTGCGCTGGTCTTCTCGTCCTTCTCGTCCGGCATCTTCTTCCATGGCGTCGGCGTCTCTTCTGGGCCGCTCCGCGCAATGGGAGGCTCCCGCTGTGTGAGGCTTCGTTCTGTCTGACAGGTCTTTTATAACGGAGGGCACCGGGTGACCCTGCCCCCCTCTGACGTCATGGGGAAAGCCATAGGGAATTCCCCATGACGTCCCCGTGCGTCAGAGGGGGCGGGGTCACCAGGTGCCCTCCGTTATAAAAGACCTGTCAGACGCAGCAAAGCCTCACACAGCGGGAGCCTCCCATTGCGAGGAGTGGCCCAAGAAGAGACACCGACGTCGACGCCATGGAAGAAGATGCCGGACGAGAAGGACGAGAAGACCAGCGCAAGAAGAAGCGGATCGGAGGAAGAAGATGATGGAAGAAGATGCCGGAAGGAGAAGATGAAGAAACCGAAGGATGAAGAAAGGAAGACCAGAAGAAAGAAAAAGAAGATTTTAATAAAGGAATTGTCAAAGACCGCCTCCTGTCATTTTTACAATTTTTTACACTTTTTTGGTGAAATGGTAGGGGTACAAAGTACCCCCTTACCATTTCACACGGGGGGGGCAGGATCTGGGGGTCCCCTTGTTAAAGGGGGCTTCCAGATTCCAATAAGCCCCCCGCCCGCAGACCCCCACAACCACCGGCCAGGGTTGTGGGGAAGAGGCCCTTGTCCTCATCAACATGGGGACAAGGTGCTTTGGGGGTCTCAGACCCCCAAAGCATCCTCCCAATGTTGAGGGCATGTGGCCTGGTACGGTTCAGGTGGGAGGGGGGCCGCTCTCTTTTCCCCCCTCTTTTCCTGCGGCCTGCCAGGTTGCGTGCTCGGATAAAAGGGTATGGTATGGATTTTGAGGGGGACCCCACGCCATTTTTTTTTTTTTTTTGGGGTTCCCCTTAAAATCCATCCCAGACCTCAAGGGTCTGGTATGGATTTTGAGGGGGACCCTACGCCATTTTTTATTTTTTTTGGCTGGGGTCCCCCACACTTTTTTTTATCAAAGAATGACAGTTCTCTGTGTTAGCTTTTTTCCTGCAAAAATTACACTTTTTGCAGGGACAGTTCTAAGCACAGGAAACCTGCCCCCCTTCACAGGCAAGCTATAGACCCCCAGATGTGATACTGCAATGCTGTACTAACAGCACGCACACACAAATCCCCAGAAATACAGCACATATTCTCAGCAGTCAGAAGCACACTGACACTGAAACACAATATGCGAGGTCGCCGCCGCCGCGGCCTCTTATACCGTGGGGCGTGTACTAAAGCCCCTGAGCTATAATTGGCTACAGGCATCCTGCCTGTAGCCAATTATGGCTCTCCTCGCTGCCGGCGATGTGATTGGCCAAGCATGCGGGGTCACAGTGCACGCTTGGCCAATCATCAGCCAGCATTGCACTGCGACTGGCGCAATGCATTGCGGGCCGCTCGCATTACACGAATGTGATGCGAGCGGCCCAAATAGTTCTGGGCTCGCCGAACGGGCGAACGCCCGATGTTCGATTCGAACATGGGTTAGAATCGAACATTGGGCCCATCCCTACCCTCCACACTCCTCCTCTCATGCACATTCTACCCAATGTTATACCCTCCACACTTCTCTCCAGCACATACTACCCAATGTTATACCTTCCACACTCCTTTCCAGCGCATTCTACCCAATGGTATACCCTCCACACTCCTCTCCAGCACCTACTACCCAATGTTATACCCTCCACACTCCTCTCATGCACATTCTACCCAATGTTATACCCTCCACACTCCTCACCAGCACATTCTACCCAATGTTATACCCTCCACACTCCTCTCATGCACATTCTACCCAATGTTATACCCTCTACACTCCTCTCCTGCACATATTATCTGTTGCCAAACCAATCACTTTCCTCTGCTGCACATACTATCTGCTGTTATACTATTGGTGCTCCTCTCCAGCACATATTCCCTGCCGTCATGCCCTCTGGACCCCCCCCCCCTCCTCCTGCACGCAGACACTTCTTGCCAAGAGGCTTCTTTAGCATGTTTGATATATGCTGAACCTTGCCTATTCTGGAATGGGCAAACTTTGCTAGTCTAAAATAAAAATGCAAATGTAAATTTTAAACATGTTTAAAAATAGTCCAAATATTACATGAAAATTGAAAAATATAATAGTCTATATTTTTTGTCATAGTAAATCTCATGATGCACATATCTGGAATACTTGTCCTTAGAAAACCTGGACAAATATATTTTGCAGTTGTTTCCTCAGGCTGTGCTCATTAGGTCAGAATAACTACTGGATAGGTTGGGGAAAAAGCCTTTTTGCTGTTTTTTTCCACTGTATTTAAACTAAAATAATATTGACTTTACCACCCTGCCAAAAAAGCTCTATCCCTCATAAAAAAAGAAACAATATAAAATAAACATTGTTAGAAACAATCTCGGTAAAGCTGTTGGAGACATTTCTTGTCACAGAGGTAGAAGTTGTCCCCAGATTAAGAGGGGATAAACTACTTATCAAATGTTTTGAAGATTAATTATTTTAATGAACACTTCAGAGAGTACAGTATGTCCACATTATAGAAACATCCATTAGAATTGTTTACTGCCTTAATGGCATTGCTTGTCTCTTCTGTATTAAAGAGCATGCCTGCTCATAGTTTTTAATTTTAGTTCAGTTTTAACCACTTCAGCCCCAGAAGGATTTACCCCCTTCCTGACCAGAGCATTTTTTTGCGATACGGCACTGCGTTGCTGACAATTAACTGACAATTGCGCGGTCGTGCAATGCTGTACCCCAACAAAATTGACGTCTTTTTTTTCCCCCACAAATAGAGCTTTCTTTTGGTGGTATTTGATCACCTCTGCGGTTTTTATTTTTTGCGCTACAAACAAAAAAAGAGCTAGAATTTTGAAAAAAAAAGGCAATATTTTTTACTTATGGCTATAATAAATATTCCCAAAAAATATATAAAAAAACAAATTTCTTCAACAGTTTAGGCTGATATGTATTCTTCTACATTTTTTTGGTAAAAAAAATCACAATAAGTGTATAACGTCAAAAATATAGGGGATAGATTTATGGCATTTTTATTATTCATTTTTTTTTACTAGTAATGGCGCGATCTGCGATTTTTATAGGGACCGTGACATTATGGCGGACAGATCAGACACTTTTGACACTATTTTGGGACCATTGACATTTATACAGCGATCAGAGCTACAAATAGTCACTGATTACTGTATAAATGACACTGGCAAAGAAGGGGATAAACAGTTGAGGGTGATCAAGAGGTTAAGTGTGTTCCCTGGATGTGTTCTAACTGTAGGGGGAATGGGCTCACTACAACATGACGGAGATCACTGCTCCCGATGACAGGGAGCAGATGATCCCTGTCATGTTGCTAGGCAGAACAGGGAAATGCCTTGTTTACATGGGCATTTCCCTGTTCTGCCTCTCCTCACCGCAATTGCGGGCCGCAGGCGAACATCGGCGTGCGCTGGTCGGCAAGTGGTTAATCCAAATTCAGGTTCTTACACTCAACCTAAAATACTATATGATATGTTATTCAAAATATATATAGAAGTGTGTATGTGTGTTTTATCTTATACATCAGGATTTAGACGAGAGGGGAGCACAATGACAGCTGCAGCCAGGACCACTTGTTTTTTATCAATCCTACTATGTAACTATAGGGGGTGGATTTAGTAAAACTGGAGCATGCAAAACCTGGTGCAGCTCTACATAGCAACCAATCAGCTTCCATGTTTTATTGACAACACTTAATTGAACAAGCTAAAGTTAGATGCTGATTGACTACCATGCACAACTGCTCCAATTGTATATGATCAGGAATCATGATGATTGGTTCTCGGTCCTAGTGTAGGACGTGCAGCTGACAGTGCAGTGTCAGAATTGGCAGCTCTAGGAACTGTGCCTAAGCATATTATTATACAAATCGCTGGCATCGAGGTATTAAATGTTTCTGTATCACAGAACTGGAACAAACATTGAACAAATAAAAGTCAGACAGAAGTCCAAAATCTGAACCCGTCAGTGACTCATTAAGTACCAATGTAAGAAAGGAAAGTGCCTGGCGCTCTAATGATAGGTCCCAAAAGTCTGTCCAAGTAGAACTATGACACAATGAAGGCATATGCAGTCCAAAAATGTCCCAAGAAAACGCAATGTCATCTGCTAGAAGAGACATGAAGGCACAGGAAAAAATGGTAAGCTGCTGTAGTATGGAAGCACTTTTAGGTGGCAGATCACCGCTGCGGCTTGCCAGTCAATTGCACACCCTCTGAGGAATGTGGCCGGATAACTCTCGGTGGTGCTGGTGGATTCCAGCACTTCCTAGATCGTCACAGGAACCCCAGGTGGGCCTAGATGATGTCAGTGTGAAGCTTGGGAGCGGTCGGGGTGGAACGTGTTCGGAGCATGCATGCTCCTTTATCAGGCCATCAGATGGTCAGACAAACTAGGAAGTGCTGGAATCAACCAGCACCATGAGGGTTATCATGCCAATGCAATAGTAGAACAACCAGGGAACTAGCATTACCAAAAAGATGTCACAAATAGCCTCCATATTTTTTATTAATGCTTATGTAAGATTCCAAAATGTTTGCTTTTGGGCAAAAACGCTAACACTCAGGGAAACCCTTTAGCACAGGTGATTAATAAATCAGGTTTGAAAGGGAGAAAAAAGAACAGTCGATCCTGATGAAGAGCAAATAGGAACTACATAAGAACATCTAGGGACCTATTTATAGAAGATAGCAAATACTGCTATCTACTGGACACTCCAGTGCTGAATGAATGAATGAATGAATGAATGAATAACTTATATAGCGCTACAATGCGAACTGAATCGCCTCAAGGCGCTGTATTCGTGCTTTGTTGTCAAGCTTCTAGAAGAGGTAGGTCTTGAGTTTTTTCCTGAAGGCCTGATGGTTTTCTTCCATGCGGATGTCGGTTGGTAGCGCGTTCCATAGCCGTGGTCCTTGGACAGCGAATCTCCGTTCCCCCTTTGATTTGTAACGGGATTTAGGAATGAGGAGGAGATTTTGATTAGCCGATCGAAGACTGCGATTGGGTATGTAGTGTTTTATTTTCTCGAGAAGGTATTCCGGAGCGTTTCCATACGTGCATTTGTGGGTGATGCAGAGGGTCTTGAAAAAGACCCGATTCTTTACGGTTAGCCAATGTAGGCTCCTCAGGGAAGGGGAGATGGATTCCCAGGGTTTTTTTCCTGTTATCAGTCTTGCTGCCGTATTTTGGATAAGTTGTAAGCGCGCAAGTTGATATTGGGGTAATCCTATGTAAAGTGCTTACTCTGTGGTGTCCTATGAAGTTCAACAACAAATCTGCTTTAATTATAGTTAAAGTATAAGTTCACCTTTGGGAACATGTTGCATGTTCCAACAGTTTTTAAGGGTGGAACATGTAACATGTTCCCACTGCTACAGCTGTTCCCCGACCTGCCGCCTCTATTGACAGCGAGCTGGGGATCTTCTACCCGAACTCGCTGTCACAAAACAGTAAAGTTAGCCCACAGAGTTCTGTGAATGAATGAACTACAAGTACCAACAGCCTGTTGACTTGTAGTCCTCAATGATGGGTGCTGTTGAGCGCTCTTGGTAGTTAATTGATTCTTCCCATCATTGTGTAAGCGACTGCCCGTACAAGGTACAACCAGACAGCTTACACAGACAGTCTGCAGGAGTCCTGCTTTACACCTGTGATCTGCTGATCATGGATGCAAAGCTTTGCAGGCTCCTAATAAAAAATAATACATGCACATTTTTTACCTGAAAAAAGATGTGCATTTATTATTTTGTTTACAAAGGTGAACTTATCTTTTAACCCCCTTGCCACCCAGGCCAATTCTGACATTTCTCTCCTACATGTAAAAATCATATTTTTTTGCTAGAAAATTACATAGAACCCCCAAACATTATATATATGTTTTTTTTAGCAAAGACCCTAGAGAATACAATGGCGGTTGCTGCAACTTTTTATCTCGTACGGTATTTGCACAGCAATTTTTTGAACGCGTTTTTTTTTTTTTTAAGAAAATAGTTTTGTGCTTTTAAAAAAAATAAACAGTAAAGTTAGCCCAATTTTTGTGCATAATGTGGAAGATTACGTTACGTTGAGTAAATAGATACCCAACATGTCACACCTAAAAATTGCACACGCTCGTGGAATGGCACCAAACTTCGGTACTTAAAAACCCCCATAGGCGACACTTTAAATTTACTGGCTACATGTTTTGAGTTAAAGGAGGTCTAGGGCTAGAATTATTGCTCTCGCTCTAACGTTCCTGGCGATACCTCACATGTGTGGTTTGAACACCGTTTTTATACTGTATGTGGGCGGGACTTACGTATGCGTTCGCTTCTGCGTGCGAGCACACGGGGACAGGGGCGCTTTAAAAAAAAGATTTTATTGTTAATTTTATTTATTACATTTTTTTGATCACTTTTATTTCTATTACAAGGAATGTAAACATCCCTTGTAATAGGAATATGGCGCGATCGGTCCTATTTACAGTGAGATATGGGGTCAAAAAGTCCCCACATCTCACCTCTAGGCTGGGAAGCCTGAAATAGGAAAAAAAAAACGATCTCGGCTTCCCAGCCGAGGCGGCGACAATTGTTTGAATGCAGAGGCCGGGCGTAACGTCATAACATCGCGCCCGGCCTCCAAACGATCATAGAGACTCCGGCGACTATCTGGTCTGCTGGAAATCTCTATGGTAAACATCTGGCTGGAGGATCCTGTCTCTGATTCACCGATGGAAGCAGTGAGTCGGTAGAAGCATCGGAGGGCGGACGTCCTGTCTCGCTGCCCGTAAGAACGATTAAGCAGCAGAGCAGCCGCTTTGATCGTTCTTATAGTGTAGGGAATAGCCGGCTGAAAAAGCCAATATCTGAATGATGCCTATAGCTGCAGGCATCATTCAGATAAACCCGCTCAATTCAAGGACGTCATGTATTACGGCAGGCGGGCAAGAAGTGTTTTTTAAAGCCAAATTTGTTGCTTTTTGTGGTCTTCATACCATTGGGGAAATTTCCCTTTTCCTCAAGTCCCAGAGACACAACAGGAGGAAATATTTGTCAACAGAAACAAATGTCCCCATTGGCAGATTGTCCTTTTTTTTTGTTCCCTTGGCAAACAGAACCAGGACACACAGAGAAGTGAATCTCCCCAACAGGGACACAGAAAGAAATAAAACTGGTAGGTGTTCTAATGCTCTGCCCAAAAGCTAAAATCAAACAAAAAAACTTTGGCTTTCAAAGTGTTTTGGTATAAATATACCTAAAACTGTAAGGCTACTTGCACACTGAGGCGCTATTTAGCGCCGCTTTACTGTCGTTTTAGCTGCGCTTCTCGGTCACTATCGGGGCAGTTTTACCCCCGTGAGCGGCCGAAAAAAAGGGTTAAAACCGCCCGCAAAGTACCGCTGCAGCGGCGCTTTGTAGGCGGGTTTGGAGCGCTGCCCCATTGTTTTCAATGGGAAGGGGTGCTTTAGGATCGGTAAATACACCGCTCCTATATCGCTCCAAAGATGCGGCTTGCAGGACATTTTTCAGCGTCCTGCAAGCTCACCGCAGCGGCTGTTTGAAGGCGCTTTGCAGGCGCTATTTTTAGAACTTTAGCACCTGCAAAGCACCTCAGTGTGAAAGGGGCCTTAACCTCCCTGGCGGTATGATTCTGTCTGGAATTTTGTGCTGAAAGCGGTACAATTATTCTGCATGGAAATTTGGCGTTTTTATATTGTAGGCATGCAATTCTTATGAATAACTCTCTTAAATCTGTCCGAACCAGAGTCTAGTAGACATCCCGGGTATGATAAAGTTTGAAACACAAAATCATAAATTATAATAAAATAAAAATATATATAAAAATTATTCAATAATGTAATCAAATCAAAAACACTGAAATTTGTTCAGTTGCAGAATAGTCGCTGTCATTAAATTTAGTGTTTGATGATGAATTGTGATTCTAATTTATTATCGCTGTTTTCTAGCTGGTCTAAAACCACTTTTTTTTTTTTTCATTCCTTTATTTAAGTAATACAAAGTACAACAAAACGGTATACACAACATTGTCAGAGTACATGTAACAGGTCAGAGAATGCAAAAAACATTACAAAGTAAGAAACATCATGTGGGCTAATCAAACCACTTCCCTGCGTAAGGCACAAAATAGGATCGAATGAAATATCAGGGCAATGTTACTGCCCGCCGGGTCAAGTGGGTGGATCAGTCATCGTTATTCCTGACTGCTAATAACTAATACCTTCGTTAGACTATACCAGATGATAGCAAGGTTAGTTTAATGTACGTGCAAGTGAAAAATTCTGCAGCCGAGCAACCCAAACATGAGAGTCAAACTAAACTGGGCATGGTGTGTATATTCATTCCTCTTGTCTAGCTCTCATGGATGGGCAACAGTTGCTATGTCTGAATCATATTTCGGGGAAAAAACAGGGAGGGGGGGGGGACTCGCGGTCACCAACCGTGGCGGGTGAGGGGGAGATACATGGGGTAAGGGAGGAGGGAGAAGGAAAGCTTGAGGAGGAGCAGAGGGGAGAAGAATAACAAAAGGAAGGGGATTGACAGAGGAAGCAAGAAGGGTGTTAGAGATACGTGCTTGTCCTTGAGGGATAACAGAGAGAACTGCCCTGTTACTGTGGGGTCCTCTGTGGAGTGTGGGGGCTGGATCTTTGGGTCGACGCAATATGGCCTGGGCTCAAAGCCATTTCCTGTAAGTATGCGTCTGTGTAAATGAAGTAATGCCAGGGTCTCCAGGTCTCACTGAAGGCCTCCTCCTTATCATGTAGGGTAGCAGTGAGGTCCTCCATGTCTCTTAATTCTTTAACTTTGGCGTACCAATGGGACTGCGTTGGTGGGTTCTCCGATCTCCAGCACAGTGGGATGCAGGCCTTTGCCGCGTTGAGTAGCTGAATAGTTAGGGATTTTTTGTACTTTTTGATAGTTCCGTGAGATGAAGCAGACAGGCCGCTGGGTCGTCCTCTAGGGAAACATTGGTCAGGTGTCTGATCGTGTCGGTCACCCCCCGCCAGAAGGAGGACTAAAACCACTTTTGACATAAAGGGACACTTTTTGGTTGCTATGGACAATCTCCAGTTTCCAGGCAGAAAAAAATCTATTTATTATATAAAATTACATGCAGGGCACTGGACAGACCACTAGGGACAAAGGGGTGTGTATTTTTTTTTATACAGTACTGTAATCTGTAAGATCGCAGTACTGTGTGCGTCGTACCGTCACAGGGAACGGAGATCAGCGGCACCCGGGCACTGTGTGAATCGAGCGAGCAGACGGCTCGCACACACATCGGGGAGACATCGCAGGATCCAGGGGAAAGGGTAAGTAACTTCCCCCTGTATCCTGCAATGCAGCCCGAGTCTGGCTCGGGGTTGCCGCTTTTGGTACTGAAGATCCCGCCACGAGCCAGACTCGGGAATACCGCCAGGGGGGTTAAAGCTGCACTTTAGTAGTAAGGCATCTGTGCAACTAAAGCAATGCAGACGTCATCTTCATATTGGTGCCAAAGCCCCAGATGAACAATGGTCTAGGCAATTTTAGGCAACCAAGAAGTTTTGAGGCAGTTGTCCTTAGAAAACATTTCAAGGAACATACAGTAGTTTCTGTTAATACATAGTAAATAAAAAATCAATAACAAGAAAACTTCACGTTTGTATTCCATTGTCCTCTTCACAGTTGATCTGGAGTTGTATAGCACTCACAAGGAGCTAGTAGGGTACTGAGCAGTACCTAGAGTAATATGAATTGCTGTTAATGTACAGTCACACAGTAGATCAATACTTTCTCTTTGTATTTATGGATGTGAGATTGTTATTTCAGATTAATTCTGTTCAGGTGACTCTTGAGGCTGGAAATGGTGTGCTGTTCTTGTACCTTTTCCATAAATAACATTGAGCCCATAACTAAAACTCTGCAAGAGATATGATGTTAGATGCCTCCCAGGGTGCAGAAAAGGTAAATAACTATTGTGTAAATCTCAGTCTAGTGAATCACTTTTGAAAATCTTTTACAATGCCTACAGTCTGCTTCCAATACTTATCTGGAATGATATAGTGCTCTTCCTACAGCATCATAACAGCGCTTTTTTCCTCTACTTCTACCACCCGCTAACAGCGTTAGGGAAATATCAAAAAATGTACCGAGAAGGAACAAGGCACCAATAAAGCTTTTTTTTTTTTTTTTTTTTCAATGTGCACATTTTGCATTTGAGTTAATACATTTACCTAAAAAATAGTTTAGTTTCAAAAATTGGTATTTTAAATACAAAACTGATGATCCTCCCTTGTATTGTGTATTGTATATAACAAAATCAACCATGGCCTTTGCTGAACTGCTGAGATAACAGTAGCTATATATACTATATATATATATATATATGTATATATACAGTGTATATACAGTTGTGCTTATAAGTTTACATACCCTGGCAGAATTTATGATTTCTTTGCCATTTTTCAGAGAATATGAATGATAACACAAACTTTGTGGTTAGTGTTTGGCTAAAGCCATTTATTATCAATCAACTGTGTTTACTCTTTTTAAATTATAATCACAACAGAAACTACCTAAATGACCCTGATCAAAAGTTTACATACCCTGGTGATTTTGGCCTGATAAGGGCCCTTTCACACGGACGTGTACGGGCTCCGCTCTGCTCAGCGGGGGATCGCTCCGTTGATCCCCGCTGAGCAGGCAGATGACAGGTCAGATGACAGGTCTGTCTCTGTGCAGGGATGGACCTGTCAGAGCGCCGCTCTCCTCTATGGGGGATCGGAGGAAGACAGACCGTAGAGTCCATTTTCATCCAATCCGATCATGGATGGAAAAATAAGGTTTTCCTCCGTCACACTTTTTCGGATCGGAGTGGATCGGATGTCAGCGGACATGTCACCGCTGACATCCGTCGCTCCATAGAGGTCTACTGACAGGTGGACCTGAACGGACCGTCCGTGTGAAAGAGGCCTAACATGCATACAAGTTGACACAAAGGGGTTCGAATGGCTATTAAAGGTAACCATCCTCACCTGTGATCTGTTTGCTTGTAATTAGTGTGTGTATAAAAGGTCAATGAGTTTCTGGACTCCTGAAAGACCCTTGCATCTTTCATCCAGTGCTGCATTGATGCTTCTGGATTATGTGTGTGTGTGTGTGTGTGTGTGTGTGTGTGTGTGTATTCAGTATCTCACTAAAGTGAGTACACCGCTCACATTTATATAAATATTTTATTATATCTTTTCATGTGACAACACTGAAGAAATTACACTTTGCTACAATGTAAAGTAGTGAGTGTACAGCTTGTATAACAGTGTAAATTTGCTGTCCCCTCAAAATAACTCAACACACAGTCATCAATGTCTAAACCGCTTGCAACTAGTGAGTACACCCCTAAGTGGAAAATCTCCAAATTGGGCCCAATTATCCATTTTCTCTCTCCAGTGTCACGTGACTCGTTAGTGTTACAAGGTCTCTGGTGTGAATGGGGAGCAGGTGTGTTACGTTTGGTGTTATCTCTCTCACACTGGTGACTGGAAGTTCAACATGGCACCTCATGGCAAAGAACTGGATCTAAAAAAAATAATTGTTGCTGTACATAAAGATCTAGAAGATTGCCAAGACCCTGAAACTGAGCTGCAGCACAGTGCCCAAGACCATACAGTGGCTTAACAGGACAGGTTCCACTCAGAACAGGCCATGGTCCACCAAAGGAGTTGAGTGCATGTGCTCAGCATCATATCCAGAGGTTGTCTTTGGGAAATAGATGTATGAGTGCTGCCAGCCTTGCTGCAGAGGTTGAAGAGGTGGTGGGTCAGCCTGTCAGTGCCCAGACCATACACTGCACACTGTATCAAATTGGTCTGCATGGCTGTCTTCCCAGAAGGAAGCCTCTTCTAAAGATGATGCACAAGAAAGCCCGCAAATACTTTGCTGAAGACAAGCAGACTAAGGACATGGATTACTGGAACCATGTCCTGTGGTCTGATGAGACAAAGATAAAGGTATTTGGTTCAGCTGGTATCAAGCGTGTGTGGTGGCAAACAGGTGAGGAGTACAAAGACAAGTATCTGGTGGGAGTGTCATGGTCTGGGGCTGCATGAGTGCTGCCGCCACTGGGGAGCTACAGTTCATTGAGGGAACCATGAATGCCAACATGTACTGTGACATACTGAAGCAGAGCATGAGCCCCTCCTTTCAGAGACTGGGCTGCAGGGCAGTATTCCAACATAACGACCCCAAACACACCTCCAAGATGACCACTGCCTTGCTAAAGAAGCTGAGGGTAAAGGTAAAGGACTTGCCAAGCATGTCTCCAGACCTAAACCTAGACCTAAACCAAACCCATTGAGCATCTGTGGGGCATCCTCACATGGAAGGTGGAGGGAGCGCAAAGTTTCTAACATCCATCAGCTCTGTGATGTCGTCATGGAGGAGTGGAAGAGGACTCCAGTGGCAACCTGTGAAGCTCTGGTGAACTCCATGCCCAAGAGGGTTAAGGTAGTGCTGGAAAATTATGGTGGCCACACAAAATATTGACATTTTGGACCCAATTTGGACATTTTTACTAAGGGGTGTACTCACTTTTGTTGCCAGCGGTTTAGACATTAATGGCTGTGTGTTGAGTTATTTTGAGGGTACAGCAAATTTACACTGATATACAAGCTGTACACTCACTACTTTACATTGTAGCAAAGTGTCATCATCTTCAGTGTTGTCACATGAAAAGATATAATAAAATATTTACAAAAATGTGAGGGGTGTACTCACTTTTGTAAGATACTGTGTGTATGTGTGTGTGTGTGTATATATATATATATATATATATATATTTTTATTCATTATTATTTTTATTTTTTTTATTCTTTATTTTAAGAAGTTTGCACAGGTTACAAAATATAATATAAATATAATATAAAATATATATAATAACGGTATTTAAAGAGACATACTTATGATTATAAGGTAATCTGCATTAACCTGATACATGGAAGTCCAGATGAACCTTCAGTTTACATCCTCTAAATCCATTCCAGGTACATCAAAACAAAAAGTGTACGAAGTCTTACACATTGTTTTCTTTTCTAAGGCAGCCACAGCCTTAAAGTGTTTGTTATAAAAGAAAAAAAAATTGGATTCTGTACCCTTAAAGCATGTTATACAGCACAGTGCTTGTGCTGTGTAATTTACCCTCCTGTAACACCTAAAAAACCTGGCTGATCCTGCCTGGCTATACCATCCCCGCTGTAAGCTGACCACAGTGTATCAGTGGTCAGTTTATGTGCCTCCATCATCTGTAACTCTCCTGTCCTCCTCTCCCCCCTCCCTCCCTGCCTGTCTGCTCCTGTGTCAGGGACCACCCCCCCCTCCTGCTGCTGAAATAACATTTCATAGTTTATACAATCATCCTTGTCTCCTAAGGACATATCCCTGTGTGTGTGTTTTTATTAAAATAAGCCGTCCTTTGCCTTATCTCAGAGCGCCGATCGGCACTCACATGACTCGCCGGCTCTCTCCTCCTGACTGACATCAGCGGAGGAATCTCAGCCCCGCCCACTGCATTTGTCAGATGGGGAGAGGAGAGAGCTGGCAGGGCTTGTGAGCTGCGCTCTGAGATAAGGTAAAGGACGACTTATTTTAATAAAACACACAGGGACATATCTTTAGGAGACAAGGAGGATTGTATAAATTATGAAAAGTGGGTTAACAACTACTTGAAAGAGTAGAAAAGTCTGTCTCCTACCAGCAGCTGCAAGGTAGAACCCTTGCACATTGTGGAAAAGCAGTGGACTAATATTAGAGGTCTCACGCCCTCTGCTGATTCAGACCTATAGCAATCAGAAAAACTCATAGTTCCCACTTATCGGGGAGCTGTGACTCTGATTAAGCTTGGGGCATATTGGACCTCTGCAGAGAGACCACTGCTTCTCCAAAGATATCAAAGCAGGCAGTATTTCAGTATAGCATGTGATTTTCTATTTTTATTTACATTCATGCAGTGAAATTGTACCACATTTTGTCACTTTTATATTTATATAATTGTATTGGCTTTAAATTTCTATATATTGTTATTAATAAATATTTTTCTTGTTTATAATATTATTCTATATACTCTTTTCAATAATTGCCTTTAAAATACCATATTTGAGGTTCTCTCTTCCAAACATATGCTCTAGGGATGATGGCAATTCACACACCTTATTCTATGAGTCCAATTTTTCTTTCTGGGATTTTCTACTTAAGCTGTGGCTGATTTTTAAATAAAAGGAATTGTAAGACTTTCCACAGCTTTTGTTTTAATATACATGATTTTTTTTTAGCGACTATATCTAAAATAAATAAATACAATGACTGTAAAAAATACAAAAAAACAGTTTGAACTGTTCTTTATAAAGGCGATTTATGCATTACATGTAGTTTTATATTTTTGGGCGGGAAGATTTATGAAACCTAGCTGGCCTTACTGGGAATTCTTTATGCTACTGGGAATTCTTTATGCTGGTATTGTTTCTCTTCTATTGTAAAGACTTACTTTTGTTCAATTTGTCATAATTTTAGTTGCGCTGTGTGGTCTTCAAGCAGACAATAGTGCAACAGCATGCATAAAGAAGATTATTTTGTTTTCAAGAGCGACTTTTATACCTGTAGGTACCATCTAATGGACACAGAAGGAAGAACTTATAAAAAAAACTAAATTTGGCAACCTGTATTGCCACTTGTGTTTGGCAGTTTATTTTTAATTTTCAGTTATGAATGTAATCTGTTTTTTTTTTTTGTGGTTCCTCTTTGCTCTTACAATGACGTTTCAAAGGCATAGAGCAACTTTAAGTCTAGGTTCACATTGGTCCGATTTGGCATGCAATTCGACATATTGCATGCCAAATCGGCGGCAGTTCCTGCACTACTGTTGGCAACTTTGGGTACGATTTCAATAGACATCTGTGCAGGAACCGAAGTCGTACTGCATTGCCGGGTTGAAATCAGCTGAACTCGCACGATTTCTAACCCGCAGCAATATGTACCTAGGCTAAATGTACTACATTTCCAACAAGTGATCCATTTATAATTATGTCTTTGATCCTTTGAGCAGTACGATTCACTTAGACCTTTTTATGGTTGCTCAAAAATAATTTCCTGGCCAGATATTTTTATTGATACTTTTTACTACTTTATTTTGCATTTGGAATGTAAGACCAGCCAAAACTTTTGATAGACAATTGTATAATATAATGTTTGGCTGTTTTATGGCTATGGTATGAATAGAGCTACTTTTACATCAGGGGAAATTGTTAGAGTCAAAGTGGTATTTAGTAGACATGTGCACACTGAAATATTTCGTTTCGAAATTTCGTTTTCGTCCGAAAAATACATTTATTTAGTTACTCCCGAAATTCGTTTTTAATAATTTTGTTTTTCGTTAAAAATTGCATTCGTCCGAAAATTCAAATGAATTAAGGTCGAATCTGTCATTGAAGGCTTATGGTGTCTGTCGAATGTTCAAAGAAGATTCGACGGAGCAGTTAAACTGTATGACTCTGTATAGTCCAGCTGCAATTCCACCCAATTCCAGCAGCAATCTTTCCTCTCTACGTCGAATTTTTCCTTTCTATGTCGAATTTTTCCTTTCTACGTCGAATCTTTCCTTTCTACGTCGAATCTTTCCTTTCTACGTCGAATCTTTTCTCTCTATGTAGAATAATCTTGGACTAATAGAGTTAAGTTTAGGCACATTCGACCACATGTTCAATGGACACAGATTGTTATTGTCAGCATCGAATCTCCTATCTATATCGAACTGTTGTTACAACGAAAATAAAGCATTTGTTTATGTCGGATCTTTCGTTTTTCGGATTCTGCACTTTCGTTATCGTTTGTTAAAACGATAACGAAAATACCTGAAATTCGGACGAAAATGCATTCGGACGAAAACGAATGCACATGTCTAGTATTTAGCCCAAAACACAAAAATATTATATATTGCAGCTTACCAATCATTAGATGTGGTGGCAGTATTTTTATTTTTTAGGCTCTTTCCCCTCCCCAGTTTTCACCTGGTGATCTGGACAGTAACACACCTCCTGTATTAGTGCCCCATGAGGATGAATGAGCAAAGGATGCACCATTGGATAGCAGCATTGTCATTCATGGGTGAGGGGAGTGTTAAATGTACTGTAGATGTTAAATACACTAACAAATTGAAACTGAAGTCCAGATAAAACGTTATAAGCATTTTTTTTTTCCTTTTCGGATCAAGATTTTACATAAACAGCTGATCATTGTAAGCATCCCTGCGAATGTTGATTGGTTTGTCTCATCTCTGTAATTGATACACTCCGCTGGAGAGCTTGTTCTTTTGAAAAACAACTGACTTACTAAATCACCAGATGAAAATAAAAGAAAGAAAGCCTAAAAAAGAAAATGATTGCAAAAGTAGTAAGCTGCAATATAATAAATGTTTGCTTTTGGGTTTAATACTACTTTTACTACTTTCTACTAGTTTAGCATTTTTGTGTATTGGATGGAAAGAAAAAAACATACGTAAACAAAAAGTGGCATGTGAGCGAGAGGAGCAAGGGGAGGAAAGTAGAGTAAATGTGGCTTAGGGGTAAGGAAAGTTGTCCTTCTCCCAATATTTTAGATTACAGGTTACAAAGGACTTCTTTTCTCCCAGTGGCCAAGATGCCTATGCTTTTCTTCACTCCAATTTTTATAAGGAACCCCTGGGTGTCTAAGCTGCTTCACCTGTTCTGCTCTCTATTGGATGACTCTGGCATTATAAATAATTTAGAGATGAGACAGCATTTATGTCCTAATTGTGTGGATTAATTGTATTGGGCAAAAAAACTAACAGCCTCTCCTTTTTTTTCTTTTATAGAATGGATACATGTTCCAGAGAATGTAGTTATGGAAACTGCAAGAGAAGGGTAATACAATAGGATTTATGTTTTTGAACATCCATACTTTTTTTTTTCTTATGTAATATGCTGTCCCTTGTGGACAGGAAGACGGTTAAAGTCATGAAAGAACTGTTCATAGGAAACCTCGCCTAGAAGATTCTGGAGAGCCATGGCCTCAAAGGTGTCATGTCTGTATATTTTGACAGTGGTTTGCTGGGCAAGTGCACTTTGGTACTTAAGTGTCACCCGCCCAACATCCAACTACACTGGCTACAGGCTAAGCAAAGTGGTGTTAGCTCAGAAAAACATTACTTTTGGCAATATTAGAACTCGACCCATCAATCCCCATTCCTTTGAATTTGTTATTAATGAGCCTGAGAAATGTGAAAATAATGGTAGCCCCTTTTTGGTTATTCTAATAAGCACAACCCATAAGGAATTTGATGCCAGACAAGCAATCCGAGAAACTTGGGGTAATGAAAGCAACTTTAAAGGAATCAAAATTGTCACGCTTTTCCTTCTCGGCAAAAATGCAGACCCAGTATTAAACCAGATGGTTGAGCAAGAAAGCCAGATATTTCACGATATAGTGGTGGAAGACTTCATAGACTCATACCATAATCTAACCTTAAAAACTATGATGGGCATGAGATGGGTGGCAACTTTCTGCTCCAAGGCTAAATATGTAATGAAAACAGACAGCGATATTTTTGTAAATATGGACAATTTAATTTATAAACTACTGAAACCAACCACAAAGCCAAGGAGGAGGTATTTTACTGGATATGTTATCAATGGAGGACCCATAAGGGATGTCCGCAGCAAATGGTATATGCCAAGAGACTTGTACCCAGATAGTAATTATCCGCCTTTTTGTTCAGGAACTGGGTATATCTTCTCCGCAGATGTGGCGGAACTCATTTATAAAACATCCCTCCACACAAGACTTTTGCATCTTGAGGATGTCTATGTTGGACTTTGCTTGCGAAAACTTGGAATCCACCCATTTCAAAACAGTGGCTTTAACCATTGGAAAATGGCTTACAGTCTGTGCCGATACCGTAGAGTTATTACAGTACATCAGATTGGCCCTGAAGAAATGCACAGAATTTGGAATGACATGCAAAGCAAGAAGCATCTCAGATGTTAGTTTTGCAATTGGTTGCATATTTTTTTTAGCTGTTGCGGGAAAGAAACTTTAATGTACAAGATGTATAGACAATATTTGATCTTTGTTTTCATTTTTTTGGCCTGTACAGAGCTGGAACCTGAGATTAATCTACATCAGTATAGTGGACATTTTTGTCCATTTCTCTTAACATTTCGTAGATTATACTGTAAATTTTTATGCCGATAACTATTGTTTTTCTTCTGTATCATTTAATGCTATGATGATATGACAAGGCATTCTGTATTCCCATGACTCATGATCAAAGCTGTGTATCCTCTATAGCGTGCAATACTATCATGTACTCCGATTTCCATCTAAGTGGCAGTCTGCTATGCTCTGTCTTTAAAATTTTGGTTTTATCACTGGATGTTTTGGGCTGTATTGAGGTTTTCATGTAGTCCACACTTCATATCTATACATGCATGCATATACAGTTTTGTAAGGTTTTTCTGTGTTTACAAGTTTGCATTATTGAATTTCATAAAGCCCAGTTGACCAGGGTTCTAACCATTCCACCCTCTATCCAAATCTAAAAAAAAAATAGCATTAAGCTTTAACAAATAAAATACATAGTTCTGGACATGCAGTCTAAGTTTGGACAAGCAGTATTAGAGATTTTTTTTAAATAATTAACTAATGTATTATTTTTTTAAATAAAGTAACTGGTAATTGTTCCCTCTTTAGCCAGTAGCCTCTTATTTACTGGTAAATACCTGGTGATTGTTCCAGCTTCCCTCCTATCCTTTAGCACTCTGACCACACCAAGCACACCGTGCTGGTATGGTCATTTTGTGTATCCCTCAATTTGCTGATTGGAGCTACACGACACTGTGCCAACACACAGTGTACCTGAGCTGTGCTCAGCTTTGCTACTATGTTCCTCATCCAGCCCTGATTGACATATCATACATAGGCATAGAATGTAATTTTATACCGATGTCACTCATCTGCCTGCCCCTAGCTGATGTAGACATGCCCCCTGGTCAGTCCTTCTCTACTTGGAACATTGTACATAGACAGGAAAAATACTTCCCTGTTGATGTCATTTAACTGCCTGCCCTCAGGCAATAGAGATTCTCTCCCTGTATTTGGTAATGAGGATAGGTAGGGAGTCTGCGCTGTCACATGACTGCAGAATTGAATAGTAAAAAAAGTTTTAGTACAATAATGTGCTTTTGAGTTAATTGACTCCATATTTACTTTAATTAATTGCTTGGAAATAAGTTAGTAAAGGGTAGCTTACTCCTTTTAGTTTTTGCTATTTTTTTTGATTTTTTTTTATAAAGCTTTTTATATTCATAAGCATGTGATTAAACCACCACCTGACTTAACAGGGTCATGCTTAAAGTGATTGTAAAGCTTTAACTTTTTAAGAAAATAACAAACATTGCATACTTACCTGCTCTATGCAATGGCTTTGCACAGAGCAGCTCCGATCCTCCTCTTCTGGGATCACCTGCTCCTGGCTCCCCCCCCCACGAGTGCCTCATAGAAAGCCACTTTCTATTGGGTGACTCATGCTGGCACGCTCCCGAGCCACCCTGTCTGCATCTATTCCTTGCATTACATGATTTGATTGACAGCAGCAGGAGTCAATGGTATAGAATACATTAAGGTATAAAAGACTTTAGGCTTTAGAACCACTTTAATTATCTATAGTGGAAATAATTGTGTAATTGTTATCCCCTGCAACCAAACCGAAGTTCTATCTAAACGAATGTGTGATCAGTTATGAAAGTAGTAGATGTGATCATATCTGGCTGTTTTTTTCCCAAAAAAATGTTCAGTAAGAAATGGAAGCAGCACATTCTAGAAATCAAAGACCACTAAAAACATAGTGTAGAATGCTCAAATATATACTTTATTGCAATGATTTATTTTACCTTCGAAAAAAAAAAATATACAACATTTAAGGTCTCAGCATCAACAGTAGTACTATAACAAAAAAAAAAAACGTAAAGTGAAAAGGCTTTTTTTGTTTAAGCTTGAGTAGGGAAGAGTTTAGGACCTCTGTTGGTATTTAATCTCTTTTAGTAAAGTCTACAGAGACACGAAGTGGTAGAAAATCCTACATTATAGAGTTGTCACCACAAGGGGTGAGGGTATTTCATCCAATGGGGACAAATGTTCAGACGGTGACTGTCTAACTGGAAATTCCCTTGACTTTGCTCTTGCTTCCTGTTGCTTCTCTAGGACAAGGAGTAAAGAAAAGTCTCTCCAGCGAGACACAGCAAAAAATAACCCCATAAAGGTTAAAACCTTCCCTACTCTATCAAAAACGAAAAAAGTTATCTTACACTTTAAAGTGGGTATTGTTCTTTTAATAACTGTTTTAGGCCCATTTGCATTGCACAGGTTAACACACAAACTGAACTGTGGTGTGATTCATTCTGAAGACACCCCAGCATACTATTACAGGCATACCCCAATTTTAAATACACAATGGGGTTTATTTACTAAAGCTGGAAAGTGAAAAATCAGGCTCACTTCTGCATAGAAACCAATGAGCTTCCAGGTTTTATTACCAAAGCTTAATTGAACAAGCTGGGGTTAGAAGCTCATTGGTTTCTATGCAGAAGTGAGCCTGATTTTGCACTTTCCAGCTTTAGTAAATAAACCCCATTGTGTACTTAAAAGTGGGGTATGCCTGTATAGCATTGTACCAACACCACAGAGCACCCCAAGAGAAATGATCAGACAGTCTGTTACCTCACTGGCAGCCGCTCAGATTAAAAAGGACAGGTGAACAACAAAATGGATAATTTGATTGACTGCTATGACATATTGATAAATACGGCAGTAATTATTTCCTCTTACAGCAAAGATCTCTAACCTATTTCATGTTATTTTCAAAATGTAGTGGCATTCAGCTTTTATTTTCTATTTGAAACCTAAAGTTCATGACATTTTTTCCATGGTATTTGAAATCACTTTGTTACAGGAAAAATACAGAAGTATTTGTTGTAAGTTTTGTTAGCGATAATTTTAGCCGTTTAAGGACTGTAATAAATTTCCTGGAAAATGGGCCGAAAACGTAGAGTTAAAAATCCACTCCATTTATGGCTAATTTGTCTGTTGAACGGTTTAGACTAAAGGGATCAAAAATGTTGTTTACGGAGTTGGGACTTTTTTTGCCTGCATTTTATTTCACTCGTTTTTATTATTGAATACCCTATGTTAATTAGGAAATTACTCTTAAAGTTTGTCACATAGCAAAAGTATGCCATAAAAAGAATGACCGCTTTTGTAAACAAATTTGGAATGATTTACATCAATGTGTTGTCGGAACGCCTGCATTACAGTAACACAAGTTGCATGCACTAATACGCCCTGTTGTGGCAAGTATTTTGTGACACATCCAATTCTTTAATGTGTCGGAAGGCCATTAAATTCAGTAGGCATCCCTTATGCAATGCACAATAACGTTCTATAACAAGTGTTAATGCATGTACATTTAAGCTCATCTCTGGGGAAGGGTAAATTGATTCTTTGCCCTGCACTGCAAGGGTTAAATACCTATTTAGGTCTAGGGGGAGCGAAAGCAGCTTTACTTGTCTAATACTCTGCTGCCCAGCAGCCGGCACTCTTCTTTATTCCGAACCCCTCTGTTCTAGCAATGGACTGTTCCTTGGCACCCTCATGTGCAATACAGGGCTAGGGGCTTTGCATCAGACTTGATGATGACAGATAACCTGTGAATGCCAGAGCATAGGGGAGACAAGGCTGCTTTTTTTGTTGTCCCCTAGACCTAAATGATCATTTAAACCTTGCAATGGAGGGTCAGCCCCAATACAAGGAAGCACTTTTCCTTTCCTTTTACTTCAGCTGTAATGCATTGCACCAATGTGACTAAAGCAGAATATACACTATATTACCAAAAGTATTGGGACACCTGCCTTTACACACACATGAACTTTAATGGCATTCCAGCCTTAATCCGTAGGGATTCAATATTGGGTTGGCCCACCCTTTTTAGCTATAACAGCTTCAAATCTTCTAGGAAGGCTGTCCACACGGTTTAGGAGTGTTTCTATGGGAATGTTTGACCATTCTTCCAGAAGCACATTTGTGAGGTAAGGCACCAATGAGGACGAGAAGGCCTGGCTCGCAGTCTCCGCTCTAATTCATCCCAAAGGTGTTCTATTGGGTTGAAGTCAGGACTCTCTGCAGGCCAGTCAAGTTCCTCAACCCCAAACTCACTCAGCCATGTCTTTATGGACCACACTTTGTGCACTGGTGCGCAGTCATGTTGGAACAGGAAGGGGCCATCCCCAAACTATTCCCACAAAGTTGGGAGCATGACATTGTCAAAAATGTCTTGGTATGCTGACACCTTAAGAGTTCCCTTCACTGGAACTCAGGAGCCAAGCCCAACCTCTGAAAAGCATCCCCACACCATAATTCCCCCTCCACCAATTGATTTGGACCAGTGCACAAAGCAAGGTCCATAAAGACATGAATGAGCGAGTTTGGGGTGGAGGAACTTGACTTCAACCTAATAGAACACCTTTGGGATGAATTAGAGCAAAGACTGTGAGCCAGGCCTTCTTATCCACATCAGTGCCTGACCTCACAAATGTGCTTCTGGAAGAATGGTCAAACATTCCCATAGACACACTCCTAAACCTTGTGGACAGCCTTCCCAGAAGAGTTGAAGCTGTTATATTGAACCCTACGGACTAATGCCCTGTACACACGACCGGGTTTGCCGTTGGAATAAACTCTGATGGTTTTTCCGACGAAATTCCGCTCAAGCTGTCTTACATACACACGGTAACAAGTCCAACCGTCAGAGAAAACGGAAGTTCAATAGCCAGTAGCCAATAGCTTCCGTCTCATACTTGCTTCAGAGCATGCGTCGTTTTTGTGCGTCGGAACAGCATACAGACGAGTGTTTTTTCCAATAGTATTTTTTTCCGTCGGAAAAATATAGAACATGTTCTCTTTCTAAGTCCGTCTGAATTTTCGACGGAAAAAGTCTGATGGGGCATTAACACGGTCGGAATATACGATGAAAAGCTCCCATCGGACTCTTTCTGTCGGAAATTTCGCTCATGTGTACGCAGCATAAGACTAGGATCGCATTAAACTTCATGTGCATGTAAAGGCCGGTGTCCCAATATTTTTAGTAATGGTGTATTTTAATTGGTGCAGAACTAATGCTTGCATAGGGAATTTTTCAGTGGGTTCCAGCTACAAATCTATGTACACATAAAAAATGTGTGAGACTTCAACTGGGCTTTAAACGCATCATATGAACACACGTAAAGAACATGACCATTCCCCACAAAAAAACATAAGTATTCTGCTTTAATGTATAAATCATTTATATAAAAATATATTTTAACTATGTTTAATTGCACTACACATTAGTGTTCTCTTTCAAGCAGGAATTGATATAACACTTTTAATAAAATAAAAAAGGCAGATTCAGTTTATTCTCCCCGCTGTTCATTTACAAACTGTAGCTACATCTTACCTGTAATTTTTATTTTTTTTGTAGTGACTGCAAGAGATAAATATTAATTACCGAAAATGTACCTTTCCATTTTTGTTAAAAAGGGATGCTATCATCTCTTCTTGCTGTTCTACTATTATTTGGACACACAATATATATCTAATACCAAACAAAAACACTGAAACAATGCATAATTTATCCAAACATGATGCCAAAGCATGCAAAATGTGCATGCCTTGTTTGAATTCTACAGAAACTGCAGCTAGTGTAGTGGTTGTGTTGATGACATTTTAGCCCTGTTCATATACCGTGAACTCTGTGAATAAATGACGCTACCATGCGGGGCTCCGCCCACCCCGCCACATCATTTACTCAACACAGTTCTGTGAACGTTCCTGCTGTATTTAAATTGTGACAACAGGTGTGGGAGAGGATCCCCCGCCTGCTGTCACAGGGAGGGAGGGTGGAGGGGAGGAGTTGTCGAGGGGAGAGGATGCCAGAGCTGGAACATGTTACATGTTCCACTCTACATATGGGTGTAACATGTTCCAAAGGTAAACTTAGACTTTAAGGAATCTAAAAACGAGTTACACATTTGTCAAATAAACCAAGATGTAAGATTCAGTAACACCTATAAAATTAAAATGATAACATATTTATTATATTCTGAGTAGCAATTGCATATCTAATGCAGTCATCATATAAAAGGGAACTAAACATTTTACTATTAACTGATTTTTTATTTTTTTTTAGCTTGAGCTACATTTTGTATTTTATTATTTATTTTGCTTTGGTTTATTTAACGGTTTCTTTAATCAGAGGAACAAGAACATGTTCTGCATCATTTTTTCCATGTGCAATACAATACACTTTAGCTTCAAACATATGAAAAAAGCGTGATAAAAAAAAGTGTTTCTCTGTACTTTTACACTTGTATATAAGCCTATGTAATTAGGATATTTTTAAATGTTTTCTCTTGTACATAAAATGAATTGCAAGAAAAAATTGAATGCATGAGGTTCTTTTAATAACAAGTCATTCTGTGCTGCAAAAGCCTTAAGCCTGGGTTCCTTATTTGGTTCCCTTTATGATCTTTGATTTACAATATATAGATATGTTTTTTTTTTTTTTTTTTTTACTTGTGTGCAAATGATGTTACAACAGGATGACTTTGATTTGGTTACAATTATAATGGCTAAGATTTTTTTGAACTAAACATGCAGAAGTGGTCTCTGAAGCTTTATTATATCACCTTATAGTGGACCCTGCACTAAAATGCATGTGGCTGCCCCACCTACTGTTGACAAAACACTGCAATATGGAAATTTTAATTTAAAAAAATGAATTAAGAAAACTAAAGAAAATGTATTGAAATAATGTGCCTTACTCTTGGCTTCTGATTATTTCCTGTTGCTGACATCACTAAGACATCTTGGGAAGGGTCAGCATCCCAATTCTCATGAAAGGGTACTGCTGTATTGTATTAGTGCATTCTAGTTGAGGATCCCAAATCCCACCAGGATTCTAGATGAGCCCACCAGAAGCCTATGAGTAAGGTATCGTTTATGAACTCTCCCAAAGTGTTTTTATTTCCTGTTTGTAGAGACAAACTCAATGCTAGAACCTAATACCAATAAATGCCATAAAATATAAAACTGCCAAATCTGTTAATTGTATGACTCTGAAAATAATTGTTAATTAGGACAGTATTCTACATCTCAGTTTATATGTTTAAGACACTGGAGACAAAAATATAAACAGGAACAGCATAGGAGAGTACAGTAATGCCTTGTACACACAGTCGGACATTCCGACCACAAAATCAGATTTTTTCCGACGGATATTATCCGAAACTTGTGTTGCACACACGGTCGGACAAAGTTGTCGGAAAATCCGATCATTCCGAATGAGGTGACGTAGAAAATGTACCACGGGACTATGTAGAGGCCAGTAGCCAATAGCTTTCGTCTCCAAATTTCTTCTGAGCAGGCGTGGCACTTTGTGCGTCAGAATTCTCTACACACGATCGGACAAAGTCTGATTGGATTTTGTTGTCAGAAAATGTTAGATCCTGCTCTCAAATTTTTTTCCGTCGGAAATTCCAACGGAAAAAGCCCGCTACAGCCCACACACAATCGGATTTTCCGACAACATAATCCGATCTGACTTGTACCATTGGAATATCTGACCGTGTGTATGGGGCATAATACTTTCCCTTACCTCTTCTGCTCCAGGCATTCTTCACCATCTGGGTGGACTAGTTGCCTTCGGTAGAATCTTCAGCATCTGACACTTCCGGATGTTTCAGATGCCTGTGTCTCTTCAGAGCTGCATGGACATATGAGTGAGATAGCAGCCATCTGGAGGAGCCCCACCTACTCAGAAGTATTGGATGCTGAATATTCTATCAACACTAACTACAGTACCTCTGCAACTGAGTGAAGAATAGATGCAATGAAGGCAATACTGGTAAGGCTAGCCATATATGTTAGTCTTACTTATGTTTAACCCCCCATGGGCAGATCTCTTAGCAGTGTTAACAGTGTTTTTGCCATACTGACTTGCCAAGTGACCACTGTCAGGTGGCATTGATTATCAGCTGGTTGTGTTTTGTTTTCACCCCTTCAATGCAGACAACTTTCTGGTCACAGCTAGTTTACAGTGCATTAGAAAACACCTGTGGAGATGCCCGAAACACAGGTATTCTGTGTTCTGGGCATATGTTCCTGAATGCATAGGACCCTAAAAGAGTACCACTCTGTAGAGAGTTCAGCCCCATCCAGCTGCAATGTATTTCAGTTTTCTATAGACTTTGACAGGCTGCAGGTGGTGAGGCTGAAGGCTGCAATTGCGAATACCAGTATTGGGCGCACACGGGCTAAATGCTAAAAGCTCTTTTACAATCCTTTGTGCCAAACTGGTACATTTTGCTTGCTAACCTGGGGGAATTCTACTCCCTGCCTACTGAGTGCAATTATAGGAGATGGTGGATAGGTCAAGAGCCTATCAAAGCATAAGGAACCTAGATGGATGCTAACAATCTTGGAAGCGTTTTTATTTCACAGCTCTGACAAATGATATTTTTAAGAAAGGTGATCTGGACTTTAAATGCCTCCTTATGAAAATGATACATATTTGTATTGGTTTTGTTTTCCTTTAAAGTACTGTTGTATTGTGAATGAGTTTTCTTGTGTTTTCACAAACCGCACCCTAAACAGACATCATACTGTATATGTTTAATCAAAACTATGCATTCTTTTCTAATGGAATGATCTGCGACGTGAAACTATTTAATTTCATAGGTTTCATCAGATATACACATTCTGATGTGATTTCGTCCATCCCGGATTGAAAGGAACAAGATCACTACTCAGGATGTACAGCCATATCTTGTAAAATCCCCATTTGAAAGAATGGTAGCGCTAAGTTTTTTTTTTCCTTGCAGTTTTTATTAAAATTTGTTTTTTTTTGTATAATTACTGGGCAAAAAGTAAAAAAAAAAAAGTGAAATCAAAGTATTTCTTATACTACAAAATGACTGAAGTTTACAATTGTACAGTATACAGGACTAGACATTGTTCAATATCTTCTTGTTAAAGCTGTAAATATTTCAGCTAAATGTCTGTAAGTGCAATTCTTTTGATGTTAACATATCACTTGGTGTTTCGTGCAGTTACCAGTCTCGCTGCTAAACAAAAAAATATATTATTTTTTGTATTATTGTCATGAAAAAGGAAGGGAACATGTCGTGCACTGTCACAGCCAATCTTATCTTTGTAAAATTCAACAAAAAAAGGACTGAGACAAGCTTAGGATATACAGAGACCTGTATGATGAGGATTATTGTTCAGTATTAAAGTGGATTTTTTAACATTCTAAAAATAAAGAGTATGAAAAAAAAAAAAAAAAACTTCTAATGGTTTATTCATTGTGGGCCATAATAATATTCACATTTTTATTATTCTTTTGGCTAGCATGACCGTGGCTACTTTGGACCAGTTGCATCAACTTGGGTAGTTTTAGGCAAGACTTTTTTTATTTTTTGTGCATCAGTTGCAGAAAATTCCTTTCACTTTTTGCTCTGCCTGGCATCTGTCACCTGGACAAGAATGGGAAATTGTTTCCAACTGTGACACAGACAATAAAAAGTTAATAATAAATAAAAAAAGTTGATGGTGCTTTTAATCCTATCCCCTTCTCCCTTTTTGCTGTCTTTGCCCTACATTGGGTAGATTTTGCTGCACTTCCTGCTTTGTCTCACATTTTTAAAAAAGCCAAAAGGTAATGAGCCAATGGGGGCAGATATTCTCCAATCTATTCAAAACTAAAGAAATGCTAATGCATTTATTTGTGCAGCTATGCAAAATATAAGAGGTCCAAATGACAGTCCTATACCAAACGTTGCAATGGCAGAATTGATTTGGGAAATGTGTATTGCTCCATAAAAGCAATCAATTTATCCATTGCTTTATGGAAGTAGAAGAAGAAATCTAATAATTTGGTTCTACTACAGCTGGTATTAGGTTTGTCAATGTGTTTTTTGGGGGCAAAACCACTTATCAGTCGTGACATTTACAGGGACTGGAACACCATCATTCACTTGGGATTATATAATCACTCTCAAAATCTAGCATACCAGAAGCTGTTTTCCATACAGTTAAAACAATTTAGGACAAAGAAACAGCTGAAAACTGAAAGCTAACATTTCTTAGGAGAGCGATTAGTGACATAATATACTGCATTTCAACTTTTATGCTGGCTGCAGTAATAATTGCAGATTTCTGGATCTTTTTAAAATAAATGCATTTCAATAACACATTTAATGTACTGTAGAAATGCATTGCAACATTGTATAAGAAAAGGCCAGCGTGTCCTCTTGTCTGAGTGCTAATTTCGCTTTTGTATTGCACTTCAATTATTCCGGCAGCAACAAAGAGAATAATCTTCACAGCTTTATTTTACAGAAGTCAAATGAAAAGCACCGTCCACCTGACCACAGACTCATCCTACTTGAGTATTAAAAACCCTGAATTGCTCCATTCTTCTCTGCGTTTCAGTTGACATGCCTCCTGCTCTGTAGCATTTCCAAGAAATCCATTGTGTGAATCACAGGTCAATAGACTGAAAAAATAAAACACAATAACATTTCCACTTCACAGATTTGACTGTATTGTGAGCAGGTGCATTTTCAGATCCGGAAACTGATGGAGGAGACATTGCTGGCGACTGTAATACAAAACTTGTTAGAGGATTTAGAGGGAAGGAGAGAAAAAAAAAACATCTGAACGATTTCCTCTATGACATTCAATAATGGTGTATATGCGTGGCGTGAAAGAATGAAATGACTTGTCAACCCTGTTGAATGCCTAATATTTTCTCTGTGGAGAATAAATTTTGTAGCTGTCAGAACAGATTCAAAGTTTTCTTTTGACCTAAAATAAGGACTAAAGATGGTTTTCTCAGTAAAACTCCAGCCAATTTTCTTTCAAATTATTTTAGATACAATGGAACAGAGTAATAATCTCAGTAATGTTTTATGTTTATGCCCACTCATGGCAGCTTTCGTCTCACTTCCTGTACTGTGTGACATCTATCACCATTAGCACAGGAAGTGAAAAAAATCTTCCCAAAAGAGGGCACAGACCCCAAGATATGTTAAAAGAGGTTCTAACTCTTATATACACTATTAGAAAATGATTGCCCTTTAATTTATTATTAAAACACATATTAAAAAGGCACAGAGGTCTGGAAAAATTACACCAGTCTGGACAGCAGTAGCAACTTGATAGACACTTCCTCATTCAATGCAAAAACAAAGTATGAACTGGGCTAAAAAAACAGAACCTATGGTGAGATTTGTGTTAATTAACTTCTAACTCGTGCAAATTGAATGCGGGTTTCCCTGCATCCAATTCACATCACAGGAGATTGTGAACGGCTCTCTATGGAGCCTTTTCACATATCTCCGTGGCGGCTGCGAATCGGCTTGTACAGGAGTCCTGTGCATCTTTGGCTCCATTTCAGGGCAAAATTCAGGCAAAAATTCGGCCCTGATTTGTCCCTGAAACAGAGAACAGGGACACACTGGACCCCTGCTGCGAGCTGCATGCAGAATTTGTGTGAACCCAGATATTTTTTTGCCTTGTATAGGAAATGGGAAGGGGTCGGTTTTTATTTTTTTTGCTTTTTATTGCCATCTGTGCCCCCATAGTGGAGATTCCTTGTCCCTTCCTATCCTGGTGAAAATCTGAATTTTGTCAGCTGTCACCACAACAATGGGTGAGAAATGGTTGGGACACCTTTCCTGGTGATAGCTTCACTTTAAGGAGATTAACTCTCATTTCGGTTTATATCTTTTTTTAAAGGGAATTGAGGGGAAATCCCCACAGACAGTAATAAGAACCCAAGAAAAATGTTAACCTTCTCTGGTCCTTCTCTGGTGCTTTCAAGACAAAGAAAAAGTGCTGGCTGAAGCTTTGCACACAATACTGACAATGCAGAATCCTTCCTCAGTGCTGTCACTACCACGGAATGAACTTCCAGACACCAAACCTGTTTCAGACACACAGGAAATGCAGGGTGCCCTTTGTCGTATGTAAAGGTTTGACCATGGTAAAATGTTAGGTTCTGTTAATTTTCTAAATAAAAAGCATAAATATACACAATCTGTTTCTTCAAATGTTAATGTGCAATTACTATTTTGTTCCCACTATGTTGAATTCACACTTTTATAGTACACGAGGCTACCTACTCAGGTACAAAAACACACAGTTGAGTGGTGTATCTTTTGATATTTGATGCCAGGACTCTTATACAGCTCTTCTATGGCAGTCCTTTGATAGCTTAGTAAAAACCCCAACACAAATGAAGCACCCACTGA
Source organism: Lithobates sylvaticus (assembly GCA_028564925.1). NCBI lineage: Eukaryota > Metazoa > Chordata > Amphibia > Anura > Ranidae > Lithobates > Lithobates sylvaticus. The sequence continues at coordinate 64,475,130 of CM053031.1, read as the reverse complement.
TATTTTATTAAAGTGGCAGTATCTCTCTCTTCGGTAAAGCTCTTGGTGCAGAAAAATATGTCTAATATAAAAAAAAAAAAAAATATATATATATATATATATATATATATATAGGGCTGTGGAAATTAAAGATTAATTCCTCGATTAATCGTTCATTTTTTTGATCGTTCAAAATTCTTTTGATCGGTACTCGCCTCTCCGCCGGCTTCTGGGTCTTCCATCACAGATCCCATGACATCACAGACATCAACGTCACCAGAGTCCTCCCCCCTTCACCAAGTGCCTCCATCTGCTAACGAAGGGAAGGGGGAGGAGTCCGGTGACATCGAAGTTCTGATCGAACGTAACGCATACGGGGGAGGAGCTACGCATGACGTCACCCGCTGCTACCCTGCAATATTAAACTATTTACATGTATAAAAAAAAAATTTACTTCTTAGAAAATGTGTATTAAGAGAAAGAGGGGGAATGGCCCATTTGTGGTCACTATATGATTACCACTCAGCACAGTAATTATAATTAAAAAAATGTAATGTGGACATGCTCTTAACCTCAAAATGTGCAAATGCAAAATAAACACAGAAAGTCATTATGATTTGTGTAGTACATTTTAATTTCTTTCACCATCCCATTTATTTCTCATTATTCTTGTGTAAACATTACATTGGAACATATGGAAATGATTAAAACACCCTAACAGTTGACAAGGTATAATAACATGTTTATAATGTAGAATGAATGCAGTCAGCATGTTAAGGAAATGCACTGTACCTAGAGTCAACTAGGTCCTATTAGAGAAGGACAATCACCACACTACCTTTACATGCCTTTCAGCAGGTTTTATTGCAGACCAATATATATTGGTTCTTAGAATGCATATATCACGTGTACAGAAATCAGGATACATCTGAGCTCTTTCAAGAAGGCAAAGAGTAATGTGTAACAACTTATAGCGACCAATAAATGTTATTTTTTTTGATCAGAATTTATTAGGATGAAACCGAGAACCTATCAGCCATTTTAAACTAAGGTTCCACCTTAGAACACACACTACATGGTACCCACCATTACCCTTATTGGCCAGAAAACATACCTTGGTGCACCTCTCTGATTTAGTTACCCACTCTCTTTCTACACTCAGGTAAGAGGGCTGTTAATGGCCAGTGATGTGTTCAAATTAGACAAGGCTTGGCTTGTAAATCAGGCCACTAGTAAATTGAAACTAGGTTAGAAATGTAAACAGAGGAGGAATGTCTGGCTAGTAAGGGTAATGGGCACCTTGTGCTCTTAGGCAAAAGATTTTACTTTACATGGTTTAAAATAGAAAACAGGTTAGAAGTCATTGCACTTCACACAACATCACAGCTCTTTGCACTAATTAATGGTAATAAATACATTGGGATGATGCTTTTTTTCTCTGGGGAATTTCAACAATGATCTTTATATGGCTTATGTTTTTTCCCATCTCTATTTTGTCTTGTTAATATAATCAAGTATAATGCACAATATTGTTAAAAAATATATGCATTAACAAATTGTTATAAACTAAACTTTAAAGTGTTAGTTCAGCTTTATAAAAAATCTGTAAAGGTGACCTAACACCAGAATCCCTCCCCACCCTGTCTCTGCTATACTTGCCTTCCATGATCCTGAGCTGTAAGAGCTCCCACAAGTTGCTCCACCTGTCCGGGGATTTGAGACGCCGCTGCTTTTTCTCCTCTCCATCCACTGTTGCTAGGAAAGACCAGACAGACTCTGGTTGGTCAGTGCCACCACATGGACAGCGCTCACCAACCAGAAACCATCTGCTATTCCCTGGCAGTTCTGAACAAAGAGGAGAGAAAGCAGTGGGGACTTCAAATTCCCAGATCAGGAGTGGCTTGCAGGAGCTCTGACAGTTCTTGAGTGCAGGAGGTAAGTATAGCATGGACCGGGGGGTGAGGAGGGGTCCGGTGTTGGGTCACGTTTACACATTTTCTGTAAAGGTGAACTATTCTTTTTAAAGTACTATACACAATGCTGGGTGTGTTTACTCACACAAATTACAAAGAAATAGTAAATTATTACATGTTTTTAAGAGTGCCTTTGCTTCATGCTAATTTTTTATTTATTTTTTAACATCCACCCATTACTAAAACAGTAAATAATATACAGGTTAGTATGGACTTCACTAAACTTCACACAACCCCAACCAAATCTATTTTATATCAGATTTGGACTCAGTGAGGAAGGCATAGAACCTCAGCCATGGCAAAAGGCATGGGCCCAGCAGGAAGCTGTTAGACAGAACAGGAAGAAAGGAGAAATATCCTCAATGAGACAGAGATTCCATTTGAAACATAACAGAAGTTTTACCCTTCCCCGTTCTATTTAATGCTATAAAATAAAATAAAAACTAAAGGCTTTGGCTAGAGTTTAACTTTGTACCCTGATGTTATTGTAGCAATACAAGATGTAGTACAATTCAAGTAGGAAGAACACCCAAGGACAACACGAACCTGAATAAGCAATAAGTCCCTCAAAGAGTTTCTCTACACAGATTGTTCTTATTTATTATTTGTGTATCTGGCACACTGATAGCTGTTCCAGATTACTAATTCAAACCACAACCCCTAAAGTAACATAACAGGGGCAAATATCTTAGGCTAAGAAATTTTAAGGGCCCTACAGACCTTTGTGGTGCGTAACTTCATGTGCATTTATGTGCTGGATTAAGGCAGTTCAATCATTTTAAAAGGGCTGTCAATGGAGAGCAACAAAGAAATTACTTATAGCATTTTTTTTCTACACAGCACCCCACAACACATGCCATGTGTGGTGTGGTATGCTGCAGCTCAGGTCTGTTAGCATCTGCTGTAATTGTGTGTTGTGGTGCCAAACTAAATGACTAGTACCTCACCTCAAGTGGCTGTGCAATTCCTTGTGTTAACAGTAGCACATGTTTTACCAAACCTTACTGCAATGCATAGGTCTAAAGAGGTTTAATCAACAGCAAATTTGCCTCTTAAGTTTTATTCGTTTATCTTCAATTATGTGGCAGTTCTGAGCAGTGTTACTAAACCGTATCAAAAGGTCAAATAATCAAACTTTATACTTACAAAACAGTGTGTGTTCAGTTGTCTTCCAGACTATTATTATGTTATTCAAGATGGACCAGTTATTAGTGCCTGCCTGGCCGAACTATGACAACCCATTAAAGATAACTTGCCTTACGCAATTAATAAAATTAAACATATGCATAGAGAACCTCTGAAAATGTATTAACTAGGGGAATCTGTGCAGAGACCTATGGGAAACCTGCACTGTGAAAAATGTGGGGCTGTCATTGCTTCTAAAAATACTTGCTGCCCACCTGTCACTGACCTGGAACATAAAGTAAAAAGAAAACAGTGCAGCGTCGAGACTTCTGATCTGCATATTTGTTTCAGGTATACGCTTCAGAAAGCACTGAAATCATTGCATATGCATGACTGTCAGCCAACTAGCATTTTCAGAGGCAGGTCAGCAATGACGGCCTTCATATTCCAATATATATTTCGTTATTTTATAACTGTAACTATAGTTGCAGCATTAGTTATCATCAGTGTAGAAGTTTAAGAGCTGTGCGGCAAACTGGATGTATGTCATGTAACTCTCCTCTACTGATGATCTTCTGGCTCCTAAAGCACGGCTTTATATCACTTTCAAGTATAATATGACGTACCAATTACATTCTTAATGTGGCCATAATCATTAGTAGTCAATATATTGCCAGTCTTTATTTTTAGAAAGAGTTAAACAAGCACTAGTACAATTTGTGTGAAAAAGTCACACTTCCAATTATGTATCATGTGACAGACTAAAAGATGTCAATCCAGAATATATTCTAGACTACAATTTCAAAAAGGGAACTTTTATGCCCTGTACACACGATAGGATTTTCCGATGAAAAACGTGTGATAAGACCTTGTTGTCGGAAATTCCGACCGTGCGTAGGCTCCATCACACATTAACCATAGGAATTTCCATCACACAAAATTTGAGATCTGGTTCTCAAATTTTCCGACAACAAAATCCGTTGTCGGAAATTCCGATCGTGTGTACACAATTCCAACGCACAAAGTGCCACGCATGCTCGGAATCAAGCAGAAGAGCAGCACTGGCTATCGAACTTCATTTTCTCAGCTCGTCGTACGTGTTGTACGTCACCGTGTTCTTGACGTTCGGTATTTGCGACCAACTTTGTGTGACCGTGTGTATGCAAGACAAGTTTGAACCAACATCCATTGGAAAAAATCCCATGGATTTTGTTGTCGGAAAATCCTATCGTGTGTACAGGGCATAAGACTGCTGGTTTGTTCTGTCAGTGCTTAGGAGATTCATTCAGCCACTTAGTTTAGGTCTTTGGGTTAACAGCATATTTAACCCACCAGAATGGTGGGAATCATACAGTTGTTGCTTCAAACAGATTATAGCTAAGAACAGATAATCACTTCTACTTTTCAGCAAACCTGACCCATAGACAACACTCATCTAAAGCTACGGAAGGAGTTCAGTCTCAATGAAAATTGATCCAGGAGTTCATACATGAAATATACTCAATACGCATTTCTGAAAGTGCTAACACAAAGATGGGAGTAGGACATGTCCATGGAAGTTTCCCAATGGGTGTGCTCAAAAGTAAGCTGGGTCATCTAAGTGGTGAGACTTTCATATACAATTCCAGGGAAATGTTTGTTTAGTGCTGATCAATCATTCATTTGACTTTAATTTTGAGAATACTGGAGAGTGACAGTTGGCAGTCAATTTATACATACACATAACAGCAATATGCCATTCAACAATCTCTTTTGCCATCTCTCTGTACATTAAAACTCTACTGTCATCTCTATATACATGTGCAATTTAGCAAACCATAAACATCAACAGACCTCTTCTTAAACTGCCCTAGTCTGATAATATCTTATTTCCAATTAGATCAGTTTACAGAACATTCTGCACACAGTCAATCTTCTGAAATGTTCAGAACTGACTGTTTTGAATGATTGTTCATGCTTATATATTGGTAACATTGGGATGGACCTTTTGAGGTGTTTCATAATGTTTACTCATTAGGTACACTATTCCCTGGCAGTGCAAGTCCTGACCCATTTGTTCACCCATGTAGCCCTCCTTCTGCGATGGCTCATGGGACACTAGTTGTCTAACGATAAATATTTTTACACAACATTTAGACCGCTTCCGCCCAAGATTCATGCATTTTTCTAATTGTGAAGTATTTAGAAAGAGTAAATGGACTTTTAAGGTACCCAAGGAGTAAACATAGATATTCTGTTTAAAACATCAATTTCTTTATTGACAATTATCACATCACAAGAAGACATTATTAAAAAGAGAACTAATAAAATAATTAAAATCCTCTTCATAAATAGATCCCCGTAATCAGTATTGTTTCCATCCCATTCTAATAGGGATATATAGCCTCCATACTTGTCGATCCTGGTATCAGCATGGAAACTGCTATGGGGATCCAATTTTCCTCTACACGTTTTGAGGGTGAACCTGTGAAACGTGTAGAGGAAAATTGGATCCCCATAACAATTTCCAATCTGATACCAGGATCAACACGTTTTAAGGCTATATAGACCTATTGGAATGGGATGGTATACAACACCGTTTAAGCGGATCTATTTATAAAGAGGATTTGAACTGTTTTATTAGTTTTTAGACAACTGTCAATAAAAAGATTGACGCTTTCAGCAGAATATCTGTGTAATCTCCTGGGTACTTTAAGGTCCGGTTCACACTGAGGCAGCTTCCACGACTTCCAGCGCGACTGCCTCAGGCGACCTGGACGCGTCTGCTGTGGCAACTTGAAAAACGACTTCTGTATAGAAGTCAACACAAGTCGCCTCAAGTCGCCCCCAAAGTCGTACAGGAACTTTTTTCTAAGTCGGAGCGACTTGTGTCGCTCCGATTAGAACAGTTCCATTGTACAGAATGGGACGCTACTTGTCAGGCGGCTAAGTCGCCTGAAAAGTCGTCCCAGTGTGAACCGACCCTTAAAGTCCATTTTCTAAATACTTCTCAAGCTGTATCCACCATTAAGGAATACATACCATATTTATAACTGGACTGGATTGAAAAAATGTGCGAATCATGGGTAAAAGTTGTGTAAAAACTAATATGAATAGACCACTAGGTATATTTTGTAATAAAGGGGAATTTTATGATCCAAAGGAATATGTGTATAGTAAGTTTCAGGGCTGCATATTCTAAAGTGGATATTAACTTATACTTTATTTTCTAGAGAGATCAACATTTTTTAAATTTCCTGAGTGTCCAGCAAGAAAGTTTTGGCCCTTTTTTTTCAAAAGGGAAATCAGTATGACATTGTATCATGTGTGACTGATAAAAGGCAGTTTTGGGCACATTCTTAAGCTGTGTCATCTTCAAGGCACCTACTATGTGCAGTTACTTCTCCTTTAAGATACAATGGGGATGATTTACTAAAGACAAATAGGATGTTCACCTTAAAACTTAAATAGTATTTTTGCTTGCATATGATTGGAGGAAGTTAGCTAAACTTCACCTCATCCCCTTGCAAAGTGAACATCCTAATAGCCTTTAGTATAGCAACCCCTATAATGCCTATTTCTCCAGCAGTGCCAAGATATAAGGCACCTCACGTGTCGCATGCTTAGCACAGCTTAGTAGATATGGGCAATATCAAGAGTGATCGGGTAGTCATGATCATTATTCTAGTGCAGTGGTTCTCAACTCCTGTCCTCGGGCCCCACTAACAGGCCAGATTTTAAGTATTACCTTGGGGAGATGCAGACTAGAATACTGCAATCACTGAGCAGCAAATTATATCACTTGTGATGTATTTCAGTTATCTTGCAAACCTGGCCTGTTAGTGGGTCCTGAGGACAGGAGTTGAGAACCACTGTTCTAGTAGATACATTTTTTAACTAAGGACTCAAAAGCCATTCTTTAGAGAGAGATTCATTTGAGAAGTGCAGTAGCCCTTCACAAAACATCAGAACATCTTTTAATGACACTTACTGAAAATGTAAATCATATTGCTATGATTAACTTATCCTTAATAATCTTGTGAACAAAGGCCCCAAATTTCGAGCATCACCGTTCTTGAAAAAAGTTGAATTTGTTTTGTTTCAAAATATTTGGTCCCTCAAACAATTTATGAGAAATATGAAGACTCAAAATACACCATTTTAAGGTGAGTCTTTAGAGTCCCCAACCCATAAGTGGACCATACTGATTTGCAATTTCCAAAGTCCACAAGAATAGCTGTAAATAGCATTCCAAAACTCAGTCATTGAGTTTCTAGGTGTTTATTTCAGTATTTGCTTTATATTGAGCAGGTTATTTAATAAGCTCAATTGGCTAAATTTTTTCACATTTAAAGCCAAATGCAATCGTGTTATTCTAAGAAGTGTCCTCCAAAGCATGCTCTGTTGCTTATTGTTGAGGGCCAGAATTGATAAACATTTATGCATACTATAAGACATTTTTTAATCTGCCCCAACCTACCATTCATCTATAGTAAAGCTGGCTATAGACATGCATCACTTAGAATGATGGGTGAGGAGACATTTGCCTGTCCTTGAATGCATCCCATGTCCCACTGGAACTCAACCAAATATTATTAGCTATTCCTGATGGGTGTCAATGGTGCTGTAAAATTTTTGTTTATTCTCAACTGAAATAAGTAATTATCTGAACCAATTGGGATAAAGATTTTATAAGTGGAAAATTTTTCTGGGCAATAATTAGTACTTTATTTGACAGAGGCACTAGGTGCTACTCCCTAGGAAAGCTTTACTTGACTCAATTCCTTATGAGAAATTCTCATACTGGGTGAGTGGCTTGCATGGATCCGGCTGTGTATTATCTACCCTAGCATCCTTTATGGTCGATTTTATTGTTGTGTTAGCAGTGCTACACATTGCATTTCAACTTACCAACATGTCACTGCACAGCTATATTTAGTAACGAGTCCAGAGTCTATGAACCTAAAGCATCTGGTTTGTCACTGGCACTTGAACTGCCTAAGCTATACATCAAAATTACAGACTCTGCAACAGTTTTACGCTAATCAGGACAAAACCCAACGTGCAACTCTGCCTTTCCAATACTGAAAGGCAGGGCAGGGAAATGAGCAACTCCGTAAACCTCTATTACATATTGCAATTCCTTATGTCTATACAAGCTATATCAGGGGAGCTTCTTGTTACAAAATGCGTTGGGTAGAAGGCAGCAAAATCATCTGACAGTACGGTTATAGGTGAAGTATGTGTGTAGATGGAGTCATATTGGATGGAGATGAAGTGAGCACTTTTACACCAACTTAATGTGGTCATATGGATGCAGTGGTGAGTTTTAATTTTATTTTAAAATAGTAGAGTGGATCTGAGAGCAACTAATTATTACTGTAATACTATTACAGTAAACATTTTTTTTTTTTTACTATATCATGGCAGACCATTTTCCTCCATCCTTAGTGAAAGGGATGGAACTTTGTAGCATTGTGAGATTGACATATTCATGAAATGTTGCCTTACATTTCAGATATATTCAGTCTCACTCTTTGCTGCCACAATGAAGCAGTATATAGGCACAGGCATGTGTTACATTTTTAGCAATTATTTTTCCATCGCTGTGTGTGCCGAGTGTTTGTAAAGAGTTCCATAAATAAAGCTCTTTCTATGGTTCCATGACTATATAAGAAAACTTACAGACTTTGCTGAACAATATAGCTACATTCTGTTTAGCGAGTTGATCTTTTTGCCCTTCCTTACATTATAATAAAACTGTCAGGTGGTTAGAACAGGGCTGCAATCTATGAGCAACCTATGACATGGAATCATCTAGTATTTGATGAACTGCCCAACAGGACATGCTGGAAGATTTAGGTCATCACTGGTTTGGGAGCAATAGATGGCCCAGACCTGCTTTAACCAAAAATATCAACTGTGCAATTCACAAACATATGAAAATAAACTTCACAGTCCTTATTTTAAAATCTAGAATTCAAGTTTGGCTAATATTTTTTTTTTTATATAGTTTTCCAGAATATTAGCTTTCAAAATAATACAGAAAATAGGCAGTCTTATTAATCATCATTACAGATAAAATATAGGAAAATGTACAGTGAAAGGAGAAGTACATATTCTAGAAAATTACCAGAAAGTAACCAATAAATATAGATATTATCTTTAAGTGCATTTTTCTTGGTCTTTGTACTGGGAATCTGCAAATTGCTACGTGACATTTTTATTTTTGTTATTTTGGGGGGCTAGCAGCAGTGATTATACGTGTGATTTTTATTTTTTTTTGTACATCTTTGTGAATTTTTAGATTTTAAGGAAATCTTGTGGTGCTTTTGTTTGTCCCTTTTTTTTTCTCCCAAAAATCAACATGACTACCCACAGCTAAAGTGCAAATAATCAACTGATGCTCAACTGTGCGAACCCAATCAACTTGACTTCATCAAGAATTTCTGTGCCATCAAATCCAGATGCCTAAAAAAAAATAAACACAAGAAAAAAAATTAAGTTCTGCTGGTTTAGATCAAAGTAACTTAGAAGGAATTTCCATTTTTCACAATACCTCAAGCCTCTCTACTTTTTTTAGGCACAGTAAAAGATTTGGCTGGTAAAATCTAAGACAGGGTGGGCAATTACACAGTTGTGGAAGTACATGTCCCATCATGCCTCTGCCTGTGGAAGTAATGGTTAGTATTCCCATAATGCCTCTGTAAGTCATTTTTGTAACTGTCAGTCTTGCAATGCCACATGGGGCATGTAGTTCCACAACAGACCGGAGGGCCGCAGTTGCCCTTCTAAGATCACACAGGCGGTCTGGGAGATTAAATATTTTTGGAGTGTATTTTAAAGTGATATAAATAACAACAAGTGTTTTGTACATGACTGGATGTTCAATTAAACATTTTTTTTCACTTTTTCATAACAGAAATTATTAGTATTACTGGTTTTCCGCTATTTGAGTGCTAATTGAAGCACAAACAGAATTCCAAATTCTTTAAAATATAAAGACAATTCTGAACCATGCTCAGATCTGTGCAACCCTTAAAAGAGAAGTACAGTTTTGCACTCCTGTGACCCGCTGTCGGCTGATGTCACAGAGCCGGTCCAGGCTCAGGGAAGATCACGACAATGAAGTCAGGATCTGGCCACATGCCTTGACAGGCACCCGGCTCAGCCTCTCAGCAAGCTGATGAGAGCCTGAGCTGGCCGCTCCTGCCACCTCCACAGCCCATTGCTTCAGTGAGTCTGGGAGGCAGAGCAGACAGTGGTGACTGACAGTCACAAGCTCTCTGCTCAGGGAGCCCCAAGAACCAAGTGATTGGCGGTGTGTGATCGCTCGGTTCCCAGTGTTACAGTTGGCAGCCATACCTCTCTTTTAAAAACTTAAACACCCCCACATTTCTGTGCCTACATGTTTAAAACACTTCTGCTTAGCCTGTACTGCTTAAAGTGAAGTTCCACCCAAAAATGGAACTTCCGCTTTAAGGGAAGGTGACCCCCTGACATGCCACATTTTTTTGGGGGGAGCGAATACTCTCTTTTTAGAGGGTCCCAGTTCCCCCTTCCTCCCGGCGCAGTGCGGCACCGGAAGGGCGATCACCTCTTCCCCCTCCCTCTCTGCAATCATCTGGGACACGTCACAGGTCCCAGATGATTGCCCGGCCAGTCACGCCGCGCGGCTTGTGCCACAGCCAGGTGCCCACAGTTACAATGCCAGCGCTGCAGAGAGGAGGGTCTTTGTTCCCCCACATCGCTGGACCCTGGGACAGGTAATTGTCCGATTATTAAAAGTCAGCAGTATTTGTAGCTGCTGACTTTTCTTTTTTCTTTTTTTTAAGCAGAACTCCGCTTTAACTACAAGAAGGAACCTAGAGGTGCCTGCCAGTGACTGTAGTATATTCATGTGCAGTTTGGGGGCCCTGGAACTTAGGACACACCATTATGCAGTAAAAAAAACCTGATAAAATACATTAGTGGGAGCCGTTTCTCCTGCTGAAGAGTTTGTAATTCTGTGCTTTAAAGCCTTGAGATTTACAAAGCTCTGTCAAATAGTGCCACCCTGTCTGGCAGCAGGAGTGAATTGTGTATTTATGAATACATAGCCGCATTAATGTATTTTATATCTGCCTGGAATACATTATGTGTACTTGCCCCTTAAAAAGAAAGTCAGTTGACATTAACAGAAGCAACCATGGAGTTGTATGGTCAGCTGCTTATCGTCAGTCTTGGTTCTTATGAGTCAGTGTGTGGCCTGTATCACATTCACTGTGCAAGCAAAGCTGTGTGGCAGGTGGGCTCCTCTGCATTTTAAACCAAAGTGGGATAAGTGAGAAAACAGAGAAGGAGTGTTCTTACAATTTTTTCTTAGCATAGTTTTGTGGCTTTTAAAGTGCTAGTCTGAGGCTTTAATTCAATCATATAAAACCTTACGTATTAAGTGTCTGAAAAAAAGATACTAGCTGCTACCCACAGCAACCAGATTACTCACTTTGATCTCCAATAATTCACATTAAAGGATAATTGAATTTGTTAATGTGAGCAGCAAAAATTGTTCTACCCTGACATACATGAATAAATATGGACAACTGCAGTAGTGTAATGTTAGCAAATTAAAAAGATTTCTGAAAAATCGTGTGGGCTGATTAAAGGCCGATTTTTTCTAATTGTTGCTAACAAAAAGTGCAGTAACCCCTTAGCAAACAAAGATAGTACTTGAATACCAAAAGATTTATGAGTTTAAAGTGATTGTAAAGGTTGTAACTTATAAAAAAAATGTAAAAAAATAACAAACATGTTATACCTCAATGCTTTGTGCAATGATTTTGCATGGGGCAGCCCTGATCCTCTTCTTTTGGGGTCCTCCGCCGGAAGTTCTGGCTCCTCCCCCGCACCAAGTGCCCCCAATACCAAGCCTCTTTCTATGTGGGCACTCGAGTAGGCTCACTTGACCCCACCCTGTCTTCACTGGCTTTGACTGACAACAGCAGGAGCTCCCTCTGCGTGTGAGCCAATGAGGAGAGAGAGACCCGGGAGAGCTGCTGCTCTCGTTCACATCGCTGGATCAAGATGGGGCTCAGGTAAGTGTGTGGGGGGGGGGGGGAGAGCTGCACCCAGAAGGTTGTTTACCTTAATTCATAGAATGCATCAAGGTAAAAAAAAAACTTCAGCTTTTATAATGGCTGCTGTACAATGTACTTGTATGAGAAAGTCTCCTGTTCTCTTTGTATTGCTTTCTTTGTGTGAAATCCCTGGTGTTCCTGTTGGTCCCCTTGCTTTCCTATTAAAAACTGACCACACTAAGCTGGAGAGCACATTGTGGTCAGTTCTCTAGCTATGCTGGGAACTCAGTGTGCTCTCCTCCAATGATCAGACTTGTCCTGACACGCCTCTGATGCAAAGCCATTCACTGGCAAGCTCAGGGTGCTGCTGCTTCTCCTCCCCCAGCTCTTATGCAGCTGAGAACAGAGGAATGTGATCATTTATTAAAAAAAAAGGTAAAAAGGTATTTATAAAAACATTTTTAATATCTATCCAAAAAAGTTTTGCCTTTCATTTCTATTTTAAACTCAATGTGTTGTTTTAAAAGATGATTGTTTACAATCACTTTAACCACTTCAGCCCCGGACCAGGCCCCTTTTTGCGATTCGGCACTGCTTTGCTTTAACTGACAATTGCGCGGTCGTGCGACGTGGCTCCAAAACAAAATTGGCGTCCTTTTTTTCCCACAAATAGAGCTTTCTTTTGGTGGTATTTGATTGCCCCTGCGGTTTTTATTTTTTGCGCTATAAACAAAAATAGAGCGACAATTTTGAAAAAAATGCAATATTTTTTACTTTTTGCTATAATAAATATCCCCAAAAAATATATAAAAAATATTTTTTTTTCCTCAGTTTCGGCCGATAAGTATTCTTCTACATATTTTTGGTAAAAAAAAAAACGCAATTAGCGATTATTGATCGGTTTGCGCAAAAGTTATAGCGTTTACAAAATAGGGGATAGTTTTATAGAATTTTTATTAATATTTTTTTTTTTACTAGCAATGGCGGCGATCAGCGATTTTTATTGTGACTGCGACATTATGGCGGACACATCGGACATTTTTGACACATTTTTGGGACCATTGTCATTTATACAGCAATCAATGCTATTTAAATGCATTGATTCCTGTATAAATGACAGTTGTAGTGAAGGGGTTAACCACTAGGGGGAGGGGAGGGGTTATGGGCTGTGACATGTGTGTGTTTTTTTACATTAGGGGGCGGGGCTGACGTCTGACGTCATTGATTGGCTTTCCCGATGACCGGGAACAGCCAATCAATGACAGGCAGAGTAGGAAGCACGGGGAGAGGTTTGTTTACACATACCTCTCCCCGTTCTTCAGCTCCGTAACCCGATCGCGGGACACCAGCGGCGATCGGGTCCGCTGGTCCCGCGGCCGGGGTCACGGAGCTCCCGACCGGGTCGCGAGCGCGCCGCTGGCGGCGCGCGACCCACGGGCAGGCGCAACCCACGGGCAGGCATTTATAGGATCATGTACATCACGTACATCACGTGATTTTGCCTGCCCATGCCATTTTGCCGCAGTATATCTGCGTTAGGCGGTCGGGAAGCGGTTAAGTACAGAGGTACACTGGGTGGTGTTGTACTGACAAGATATCGATGATTTATGAGCTCTAGTTGCAACTTCTCATCAGCCTAAATATTTTGAAATCTAATTGGAAATGTTAATGATGACCTATTTCAGCTTTCACTGTTTCAAGTACAGGTTAAGTCATAAGAAAACTGTGCTTATTAAAATGCATGGTTGTTCCGGAAGATTTCTGATTGAAATCGTTGACCTTGTGTAAGTCATGGATGCCTCCGGCTCAGAAAATTGATTATAAGGTTCCAAGGTTTTAATTGGGCTTGTGATATTGTCACACTTACACATTCTAGTGATTACTGATACTGTATTTTCAGTTTATACCCTTGAGCTACACATCAGAGTGATATAAGAAATAAGATTAAAAATAAGTGAGCCGTTTCTAGTTAATACTGGAAAGAATTGTCAGAGGAACAGTCATGGCCTTCCTAAAGTAACCTATTATTAAAACAACATTAAATGACAATCTGAAGTAATGGTGCTTGAAGTACCTTTCCTCAAAGAAAACCCGTCACGAAAACAATATGGGGGCTGCCATGCTAATGTGAATATACTGGTTTAAACTCCAATGGGGGGTTGCTGAGAATGGGAGGGGGAGGGGTCATCTCTTAAAAATGTACAAATAATATTTACATTTTCATTTCTGCATGCACTAGCTTTAGGGGGTTTCAGGGTGTCCATGGCATTAAAGGAAGGTATGTGTGGGCACCCAGGGGTTCCTACCAATATGAAGACTATTACTCAATGGTTATTTAACAATGCAAATGCTTATTTTAACTGCTTAGAGACCGCGGCTGTCAATTGACGGCCAGGCGGCGCAGCTCTCGTGGCGGGAGGGCATCATATGACGCCCTCCCCTTCCCTACCGGAAGGTATCGTGCCCGCCCTGTCACTGGGCACCCGATGCGCGTGCCCAGCTGCGATTGCCCGGCAACACAGCAAGACCATGGATCTGTGTATGTAAACACACAGATCCACGGTCCTGTCAGAGGAGAGGAGACCGATGGTGAGTTCTCAGTACAGAGAAACACTGATCGGTCTCCTCCCCTTGTGAATCCCCCCCCCTACAGTTAGAATCACTCCCAGGGAACATATTAACCCCTTCAGCGCCCCCTAGTGTTAACCCCTTCCCTGCCAGTCACATTTATACAGTAATCAATGTATTTTTGTAGCACGGATCGCTGTATAAATGTGAATGGTCCCAAAAATGTGTCAACAGTGTCCGATATGTCCGCCGCAATATCGCAGTCACAAAAAAAATCGCAGATCGCCGCCATTACTAGTTTAAAAAAAATAATAATAAAAATGCTATAAATCTATCCTCTATTTTGTAGGCGCTATAACTTTTGTGCAAACCGATCAATATACGCTTATTGCGATTTTTTTTTACCAAAAATATGTAGAAGAATACTTATCGGCCTAAACTGAGGAAAAAAAATGTTTTTTTATATATTTTTTGGGGACAGTTAGTATAGCAAAAAGTTAAAAATATTGTTTTTTTTAAACTTGCCCCTCTTCTTTTGTTTATAGCGCAGAAAATAAAAACCGCAGAGGCGATCAAATACCACCAAAAGAAAGCTCTATTTGTTGGGACAAATTTTTATCTTTTTTCTTTTTTTCACCATAGACACTTTATTTGCTGTCATCATACCTAATTCGTCTGACACAAGGAGTTTCCCCTCACACTGTGGCACTCTCCATTCCAACCGATGCTGTCTGCATACGCCGCCTCAGCTTCCTTGGGGGTGATACATATGCCCCCGCCTCACCATGTGCCTGCCAATGCCTGCCGTGCCTGCCCTGGTTGGTAGATATACTTGACCTAATTTTTTATTGACCAATTCCTTTTTCCCCTCTATAACGGAGTGTGGTACATTATTACTCTTTCACCTCTTGCAGGTATTTGTCGCATCTGCTCCTGATGAGTGGAGACACATCCACGAAACGCGTCGAGCTATAATAGATGCTACAGCGACTCTCCTAGGATTTTACCATTTGTATACTACTTTTACTCCATATAACAGATATCAGTTCATGTCATTTGAGTTATTATGGCTACTTCCTTGCTCTATATACTCTGTATTTAACCATGCATGTATTTTGGATTTATGCGATTTTATACATGTTCATGTTATTATTATGTATACACTCTGTGCCTAATAGATGTACATATTTGTGTATACAATGACCATTTTTTGTCTCCATCTACTTATGACTTAATAAATTTATTTTTATTATATACATGTATTTTCTTGTGCGCACCCCAGCCACTTCATTTAAAGTCCCACCCTCCTTTTTCTATAACTAACCCCGGGATGGAGGTGCTTCCCCACGCCTCATTTAAAGTCCCAAAATTTATTTTTTGCGAATTGAATTCAGGGATGGAAGTGTCTGGGTGGTTGATCCCGCAGTGTCCCCCTGCCACCTATGCGCTAAACTCTACCATAATCTTAGTTGTTCATATGCCCTAATCCAAAGGGATAGGAATACCCGATATGGTCATCAAATACAAACCAACTCTTTTTAGCCACATTATATATATATCTCATTAGTAGCCACAGTCACCCATGACATCTTCAGCACTAGCCCACGATCGCGGCCTTGGCAGTGTTTTCTGCAGTCATTGGGCCATCAGCACTATGTCGTTGCTGGGGGTTTTTGCCTTACACCCATGGGAGCTGCGATTCCCTGTGTGGACTCCTCCCCCTCCTCCCCACACGTCTCCTGTGTCTGGGAGGCTCGGGCGGTTGTCCCCTGTTGAATCGGCACCACGTCTCCCATGCCATGAGCACTGCGTCTTAGTCTACGTCAGTGCGCTGACGTGGTGTTCCTACCATCTGCGTGGTCACGCTGGGGGTTTGCCCTTTGGCGCAACACGCCAAGCATTCACTCAGTCTTGGTGCTGGCGCCCCTCCCCCATACGCCCACACACGTGGTGTTGGCGGCGTATACATACAATTTCCCAGTCGGAGCTGGCCACTCACACGGTCAGTTTCCCTCTGGAGTTCCTGCACACCAGCCATTCCTGTGCTTGGTGTCGCACGACCTACAGCATCGGGTAAGTGCCACCTATTCCTCACGTCCAATCTATCCCACTACCTTGGTCCATACCTCACATCTTTTTTAACAATGTCACTGCCTATAGGTTTCTTTCCCCACACTCACACACACATACCCCAACAAACATTTCACATCACCTCCATCACACCCCTTACACTCACCTCACTTCATGCCAGATATAATTTATACATTTTTCGTTCATACATTCTTTGTTTTATATACTTGATTACCAGCACTTCATATAACCCTACTATATTCCTATATGTACCCTACATGATTACTCTATTACCTACTCAATATTATCTATATCTCTGCAGCTACATGATCTCTGCAGTTAAATTATCTCATTAGCCCACTACATATATCCATTATTAATATCTAGCTCCAATTTTATTATAATTTTTCACACATTCACTCATTCCCTCACCATTTTTTTCACATATTTTTTACACCTATTTTTATCTTTTTTCTTTTTTTCACCATAGACACTTTATTTGCTGTCATCATACCTAATTAGTCTGACACAAGGAGTTTCCCCTCACACTGTGGCACTCTCCATTCCAACCGATGCTGTCTGCATACGCCGCCTCAGCTTCCGTGGGGGTGATACATATGCCCCCGCCTCACCATGTGCCTGCCAATGCCTGCCCTGGTTGGTAGATATACTTGACCTAATTTTTTATTGACCAATTCCTTTTTCCCCTCTATAACGGAGTGTGGTACATTATTACTCTTTCACCTCTTGCAGGTATTTGTCGCATCTGCTCCTGATGAGTGGAGACACATCCACGAAACGCGTCGAGCTATAATAGATGCTACAGCGACTCTCCTAGGATTTTACCATTTGTATACTACTTTTACTCCATATAACAGATATCAGTTCATGTCATTTGAGTTATTATGGCTACTTCCTTGCTCTATATACTCTGTATTTAACCATGCATGTATTTTGGATTTATGCGATTTTATACATGTTCATGTTATTATTATGTATACACTCTGTGCCTAATAGATGTACATATTTGTGTATACAATGACCATTTTTTGTCTCCATCTACTTATGACTTAATAAATATATTTTTATTATATACATGTATTTTCTTGTGCGCACCCCAGCCACTTCATTTAAAGTCCCACCCTCCTTTTTCTTTGTTGGGACAAAATGGTAACAATTTCATCTGGGTACAGTGTTGTACGACTGCGCAATTGTCATTCAAAGTGTGACAGCGCTGAAAGCTGAAAACTGGCTTGGGCAGGAAGGGGGTGAAAATGCCCTGTATTGAGGTGGTTAAAGAGCTACTACCAGGCAGCATGTAAAAAATTAGTCAACTGCTAACCATGAGCAGAAAATATTGTTACTGGGCCAATCGGTTTGATTTATTATTATTATTATTATTATTATTAATAGACAGGTGTAATAATGTAAAGCTGTAAATTCTAGGAGAATCTCCTACAGAACTCAAGCCAGGTGTCTTTGTCTCTGGTAAACCAGTGTAACTTGATTGAAACTT
Source organism: Lithobates sylvaticus (assembly GCA_028564925.1). Taxonomy (NCBI): domain Eukaryota; kingdom Metazoa; phylum Chordata; class Amphibia; order Anura; family Ranidae; genus Lithobates; species Lithobates sylvaticus. Next base: position 64,456,864 of record CM053031.1, on the reverse strand, counting down.
GATGTACATTTTTCTGATCTACTGGGGACCAATATTTTTTCCTATTATGGGTGGCACAGTAGCTTAGTGTTTGGCAATTCTGCCCTGCAGCCCTGGGGTGCTAAGTGTGTGTCCTAATCAGGGCACGATCTGCATGTTCTCCCTAGTTGTGTGATTTTCCTCCAACACCCCAAAGACATACTGGTGGGATAATTGACTCCTGTCTAAACTAGCCCTAGTGTGTGTGTGTTTAGCCTTAAGCCTTGTACACACAGTAAAATTGTTGGCAGGGGATTGTCTGTTGACAAATGGTTGTCCTAAAATCTTAACGTTAGTACGCTCCTTTTAACAATTGTTGTCCAACTTTCGGCCAACTAATGTCAGGCTGGTAAATTTTCGGTGGACAGCGGTTTGGCGTCAGATTTTCCTATGGTCAGTACACAAATCTGTCACACAAAAGTCGAAAGTACAAAAACGCATGCTCGGAATCAATGCTCACCAAACACGAAAATTAGCAGAAGGGTGCAATTTTTTTTTTAGATTTATATATTTTTTGCAGACACGCATTCTGTGTTTTCTCCTGAAGAAGTGGAGCCTCATCCATGAAACACATCAAGGCTTTTAAATACAGTTTTTTTAATACAATCATGTGTTTATATATGAAATATGTGAAATTATGTACTTATTGTTGTCTACTTTATGCCTATCAGCATTTTATATTTTATTTACAATGTTCTTTCATGTGTATCTCCATGAATAAACTTGTGTGCCATTGTGCACCAATTCATAATTTGTGTGTTACACGTCTCATGTAAAGCCCCAACAGGAATGGAGGAGCATGTCATATCATGAGCCTCATTTAAAGCCCCCAGCAATCCCTCTCCTTCTAGAATAGCAGATGAATCATCACTTGTTGGTCATCCTTTCTAAAAGATGTTTGAAATCCAACTTACAGCTTTCTAGCTTACCCCTACATGGTACAATTACCACTTGATCCTGAAATGTGTTGTGTTCAACTATTGGGCTGCTTGTACTGATTTTACTGCTATATGGCAACTGCATGGCTCTATATTAAAGAAAACTTTTATCAAGAAAAAATGTATGCCATCAATATTGACCTACTTCTGAAAAAAAAACTGATCTTGCCTGACTGCCTCTGGTTTTAATACTTTCTGATTCATGGACCTCAAAAAGCACAGAACTCATGACATCAGAACTCTTGACCTGAATTTTTCCATGTCTGTGTCTCAATGTATTGGAGCCCAGTAAAATTCTTTCAATGTGACACAATGCCAGAACAAATGCGTTAACACTTGTTATGTGCCTTGTGGTGCCATTAAATTTATTGGCACCCGTAATGCACTAAAGCAATGCAGCTCCAATACACAGTAGCATGATCCCTCCCTTCTAGATTGTAAGCTCTAATGAGCAGTGCCCTCTGATCCCTCCTGTATTGATTTGTATTGTAAGTGTACTGTCTGCCCTCACATTGTAAAGTGCTGTAAAGTGCTGCGCAAAATTGTCACATGTTTACCATGTTGATCCATACTACTATGTTGAAAAAACACTTGTTTACAGAGTTCAAAGGCTCAAGTTCAGTTTACTCACACACCTTAAAGGAGTCATAGAAGTGACTCCTTTAATTCAAAGTGCATTGCAAATCATGTCAATCAACTTGGGTACAACCAGCTTGTCAGATTTTGCATGCGATCATTGAAAGTAGCTATAGCCGCTACCAATAATCACTGTGTCCTCCCGGCTCCCCCCCCCCCCCCCCCGTCCCCCTAGGACATCAAGAGTTCAGTGGGAGGGATTCCCACATCAACAATGGCTGTGTTGATTGGGGAGTAAAGTGATTTTCTTTTTTTCACCCTGTAGTTGCAGGAAAGAAAATTGCTCTATCTATTGCCGGCTTTAGCCATTTGAGTATCAGCATGGCAACCAGCCAACTAGTATCTCCAGAAGGAGATTAAAACCAACCCATATCATTTTTTCTTAGCAAAGATTTTCATCAACAAAAGGTAAAAAAAAATCTACATACAAATACAAACAAAAAAATGTGCAAATAAATTTGTCTGGGTACTTACTAATTTAAATGTCAATGATTTATATGATATTGGGTCGTCTACCATCTTCTGCAAATTAGTAGCAACTGTAAGAACAAAACACATTAATGCAGTTATCATACCGATCCGATGTCAAAGTAATATTTGCATGTTTAAGAAGGAATTCTTTTAGAATGACCCTGACAAGTAAATACAAGTGCCCTTTATCTCTGTAAAGGACGTGAGTAAATACTTACCTTTCCTGCTGCTCATGCTGACTAATGCCTGTTCACTGAAAAGTAATATTCCTTTTAAAGTTGGATGAGAAACCAACATGTTGATCTCCTGTGAACCCTGCTGCTCTAAGTGGTTCTTTCCATGCAAAAAAAGCATTGCATGTTATCGAGGCACTTTGTCAGACAAAAAGTTGAAGGCAGAAATAAACAGCCTCAATTGCTAAAAAGGTCATATATTTACTCTATTATGTTTAAAATTAAAAAAAATAATTCTAAACACATTTTTGTTCTGTTTATTATGACATCTTGCTTAGACATATTTAACATGTATGGTTTCTATCCAGTAAGTGGTGTGCTAGGTTCCTTGTCACATGTTTACCATGTTGATCCATACTACTTTGTTGAAAGAACCCTTGTTTACAGAGTTCAAAGGCTCAAGTTCAGTTTACTCACATAACTTAAAGGAGTCATAGAAGTGACTCCTTTAATTCAAAGTGCATTGCAAATCATGTTAAAACTTTAGATAACATTTGTTGATGCATATTTTTACACATTTACTTCGATTTTTATGGAAAATACATCTGGAAAAAAACATACAATTATAAATGGGACCTTGGGTCCGTGATCGCTTTAGAAATGTAAAGACTAGTCTTTGAAACCAGTGTTATGAGTTAACCCTGTATGTATATTATAATTTAAAGAATAAATAAAATTGACCTAAAACTATTGTACAATAAATACACACAACAAATACATGATAATAACCTTTATAAAGCCACCCAAATACATGAGAAAAAATTCCTTTCCTTTACATGTGTTCCTATACCTTTGAAAGGTATCATAGATCATAGGGATATTCACAAAACAGACCAAGAACCAAGAAGTCTTTTATAGTGCTCCAACTATTTCTATAATCAAACTTCACAGTGCTGAAGAACCAAAAGTAAAAGTGCAAAATTGTGTTTATGGGGCTGAAAAACATAAAAGCAGGTGGATACTGGAATGATGTCTTCAGTGCAAAACCTAAAGCATTTCTAACGTCAATAAAAAAAAAAAGCCCTATACCTCCCCCGCTAGCGCTGTCTGCTCCTACACTTCTTCGTCTGCCCCCATAGCAAATTGCTTGAGGAACTGACATGTGATCTTAATCCTGAGCTGGGCTGTGTGTGTCCTTTGACACACAAAGCATGGCTTGGCCCCGCCCCCTCCCCACAGCAATGGCTCTCGCTGCTGCCTCAGTCCATGTAAGTAGAAGGAGAGAGGAGAGATGCAGCTGCGCACAGAGCTGGATCAACTGAGGCAAGTATTTAGGGAGGTGGGGAAGCACAGCAAGCGTTAAAATAATTTTACCTTATTGCAGGTAATGCAGTTAAAAAAACAACACATTTTAGCTTTAGAACCACTTTAAAGTGTGTCTAAACCTAGAAACATTATATAATGCAACTAGCATTAGTATTCTTTTTTCAAGTTCTTTCCTTTATGTTCAAACTGGTCATCCTCCAGTAACACACTTGCAAATCTAGGATGATAATGCCTATTTCAGGGTTTCTCAACTAGGGTTCCTCCAAAGGTTGTAAGGGGTTTCTTGAGCAATGAGCAATTTCTGCCTCACCGATAAGTTCCCACTGACTTCACTGATCTTTTTAGCTATCTATAAGGGGGTAATTTTTCGACTGACCATCATGTATCATGAGTTGTAGCTATAGTAATTTTTGTAAGAAGTATGGGTTTGGCTTTATTTCCCTAATCATACTTACCTAGATGGATGAAGCATCGGTCCGATGCTGCATCTGTCCCCCAGCGTCTCTGCACTGAGAACCGAGCCATCGAACACCGCCGATGGATCGGTTCTCTCACCTTCCCGAGAGGAGAGTTGCTGACTGTCAATCAGCAGCTCTCCTGCTCTGCCCCTCCACACTTATTGGAGCGCTGAGCTGTGGAGGGGCGGGGAGCAGCTGTCTCAGCGGCTCGTTGAAAGACTGAGACTGCCATCAGTCCAGGAACCTGGCGGATCCAGACTTCCGCAATCGGGATGATGTGGTGCCTGGACTGAACTTGGTGGCGTCAGCAGAGAGCGGACTTCCGACCACCCTCTGCTCAAAATAGGTCACAGGAGTACAAAACATATTGCACTCCTGTGACCCTTAGGAGAAGCCCAGCCAAACGAGCTCAGGCTGGACTTCTCCTTTAACAGGGGTTCCCTGGGACTGGAAAATTATTTCAAGGGTTCCTCTGTGTTAAAAAGGTTGAGAAAGGCTGGCCTATTCATTCTTCTCTCACAACAACAAAAACAAAATAGAACCACAGAACGCCATCCCTATTTTTTTGTCTATAGCATATAGGAGAGGGGTTCTGTATTATGTAATTGGTATATTTGGTTTAAAACACTAAAAGGGACCAAACACAATAACTTCATTGTTAGGGCTTAGATATGCTTTAACTTTAAGCCAACACTGCAGCACTGTTTTAAGTAGATTAGCAATTATCATCTCAAGTAAAGGATAAAGCAGATGTATCACAACAATCCACACAGACTCAAAGGTGTAATTACTGCCAAAGGTACATTTAGTAAATACTGACTTAAAGGGAGTGTATACTTATGCTATCAGATGTGTTTTTTTCATTGTAAAAATTTAAATGACTTTGGAGATCTCTCTTTTCACTTTAACACAAAAGAGTCTATTTCTATATGACAATAAAACCTAAACTACATTTATATCACTAAGGCTCCATGCACACTGAAGCTCATAAACTGCAGTTTACTTGGAGTTTGGGCATTTTTTTTTAAAGCCCATAAACTCCACTCTATGTTAGCCTATGTGTCCATGCACACATGGCCGTTTTTTAGCTTTTTTAGCCGTTTTTTAGCCTTAATGAGCAGTGGAGTTTATGGGCTTTTTTCTGAACGCCAGAAATTTGCGTTCAAAGTGCCGTTTTTCACCGCCAAAAAAAGCCAAGCGCTGATAAACGCTCATGAACGTGCGTTAATTAGCGTTAAGCTTTCTATTTTCTCAATGCATTGTGGGAGTTTGGAATACATTGTGGGATTTTTGGAGTGTCCACTGTGTATTTTTATTAAAAACGCCCATAAACGCTAACGCTATAAAACGTCCATAAACGCTCATAAACACTAGTACAAAATGCTGTTAAAAGCACATTTTTCAACCAGCGTTTTCTGGCAGGAATCTGGCATCCAGAAAAAGCTTTTTTGAGCTTCAGTGTGCATGGAGCCTAAGAAGTGAATTATTCCAACCCCTTAATGCCTAATGCGGCGTACACGCGGTCGGAATTTTCGATGGAAACAGTCCGATGGGAGCTTTTCATCTGATTTTCCGACCGTGTGTATGGTCAACGGTCTTTTTCTGTCGGAATTTCCGACGGACTTTGAATTGAGAACCTGTTCTCAATTTTTCCGACGGAAAACCTTTCTATCGGATTTTCCGATCGTGTGTAGGCAATTCCGACACGCAAAATTCCGACGCATGCTCGGAAACAATTCGACGCATGCTCGGACGCATTAAACTTCCCTTTTATAGTGCTGTCGAACGTGTGTTATGCCGCGGTGTTATTGACCGTCGAAATTTGGTGTGATCGTGTGTAGGCAACACAGCTTGAGCGGAATTCCGTCGGAATTCCGTTGGAAAAACCCTCAGAGTTTTTTCTGACGAGAATTCCGATCGTGTGTACGCGGCATAAGGGTAAAACAAATGTAAATGCCTAAGCACAATTTTGCAATTTTAAATTTAGCTGTATATTTTGTGCTAATATCCATTGATTTACCACTAAAGAACAACCAAAATAAATTCTCCTGCTCCTGATGAGTGCAGTGTTAGTTGTTGTTTGTACCCATAGTACTGTATAGCCCAGAAACAAAAGTGCACATTTGCATTTTTTTTTATCCTGCCTAAAACACACTGACACTAACTGACACTGATAGTAATTTAAGTTTTTTTTTTTTTTTTTTATCCTGACTGTGACCTTTGACCCCAACATTGACCCTAACACTAACACCTGGCAAACCTTGATCTTATTGCTTCTTTCTTTTTTTTTTTTTATTAGATTTTTTTTTTTTTTTACACACTATGGTTTGTTTACATTTTCCTCTCCTGCAAAAAGAGGAAGATGCAATGTATCTTCCTCCTCATTCAGACGAAGTAACCACAGGGGCAGGCTGACTGATCACTGTGATAGCCAATTAGAGGCTATTGTAGTGATCAGGTGACCCAGAACCGTGAGTCCCGGGTCCCCATCGTTAGTTTGAGACCCGGAACTCTCTGTGAGAGCGCGCTGTGCCATGTGCACCAAGCACAAAGGGAGATATGCATATATGTGGCCCCAAGGAAAAAAAGCCCACTTCCATGCGAAAGCACTGTAATTAAAGCGGAGTTCCACTCATAAAATGTATTTTGCATTATTTAGCTGCATTAAATACAATTAACAACATTTGGAAAAAAAATTTTTTTTACTCACCTTTTCAAGTCTGTTGCTAGGGGGTCCCTCGTAATCTGCCTCTTCCTCTCCATGTGTCTGACATAATTTCCCTGACGTCATTGCCCGTGCTCGCTAGTACTCCTGGGGAGATGTCTGTCATCATTTCCCAGGAGTCACTGGGCAGCGCCGAGGGCTTCGTTGCCATCACAATGGGGGCGGGCACTTCCGACGATGCCGCTCGTTGTGATGGCAACGTTAGAAGTGTACGGCGCTGCGCCGTACATACTGCGCATGTGCGAGAACGGGTGGTGCATGCTGGTCGCTCAGCTGCACCAGAGCCCAAGAAGATAGTGCTTGTGGGCTTCAAATGCCCACAAGCAAGATGGTAATAGACAAGAACAATGAATATAAGAGATATTTCTCAATTAAATCGGCAATCGAGCACCATCCATAAAAACAGAGACACCTGAGTGCTAGTAACAACTTTATAAATATTAAGATATTCATCCTAAAAAAAAAAGAATGTTTTTCATAGTTGGAACTCCGCTTTAAGTTGACAAACTCCAGCAATTTTGGTCACTCACTTTACTGGGGCAGGTCTGCTCTATTGCGCGAAACGACATACCTGTACGTCATTTCGTGCAATAGACACTGGGGATGCGCGCCGATTGGACAGAGGCAGAGCCAATCAGCAGGTCCGGCAGAACCGATGTCCGCCGGCCGCCCACGATCGTTCCCAGAAAGGCAGAACGGCGATCTGCCTATGTAAACAAGGCAGATTGCCATTCTGACAGGGAAGATGGAGATTAGTACAATAACAGTGCATATTTTTAGCACTGATCGCTGTAATAATGTAACTGGTTCCCAAAAAAGTGTCAAAAATGTCAGTTAGGTGACCAATCTGTCTACTGCAATGTCGCAGTCCCGCTAAAAATTTGCTGACCGCCACCATTACTAGTAAAAAAATAAATAAAATAAAAATGCCATAAAAATATCCCAAAGTTTGTAGATTTGTAGATGCGTTAACTTTTGCGCAAACCAATCAATATACGCTTGGGATTTTTTTTTTTACCAAAAAATTGATAAAGAAACTTAATTTTTTACAATGTGTTTTATTGCAAAAAGTAAAAAAAAATTTTTTTCAAAATTGTTGCTTTTTTTGTTTATAGTGCAAAAAATAAAAAACCGCAGAGGTGATCAAATACCACCAAAAGAAAGCTCTATTTGTGGGGAAAAAAAGGACATCAATTTTGTTTGGGTACAGTGTATGTAAGTTTGGTTCAATATTGAGTTGGCCCACCCTTTGCAGCTATAACAGCTTCAACTCTTCTGGGAAGGTTTAGGAGTGTGTCTATGGGAATGCTTGACTATTCTTCCAGAAGCGCATTTGTGAGGTCAGGTATTGATGTTGGATGAGAAGGCCTGGCTCACAGTCTTCACTCTAATTTAGCCTAAAAAGGGCGGGCCAACTCAATATTGAACCATATGGACTTAGACGCCATTAAAGTTCATGTGCGTGTAAAGGCAGGTGTCCCAATATTTTTGACAATATCGTGTATTTGGCATTAAGCAATGTTACGTCACTTATTGTTAGCTAGTGTACCCAAATGAATCTGTTTCTCAACTGTAGTGAATTACCTTAAATTAATTTCTTCTGTGATTTAACTGCCACGTCGCCTAATAACTATGCTGGAAATGGTTGCACAGCTTGTAAAGAAACTTAATAATCTTATGCAAGAATGGTCATTTTAATGTGTTTTTTTTTCAAGCCATACAATGCTTTATGTGTTTTATATGGAAAAGGCATTTCCACATTTATCAATTTCACGATCAATTTCTTCCTTGCTTAGAATTGCATAACATTACACTATATTCCAGCTCTCCTCCAAGCCGTAGCATACAAAGTGTATTGAACAACAACCCCTGCAGAGATTATGTTCTTGTATGCTGATTGCCCTAATTTTGGCTATATGAGTAATTTCTTTTTAGAACAAGCTGTTCCATTTGACTGTTAGTGCTATAATTCCACAGCTATTACATCCTACCTCTTCCCCCAAACCAATATTACTAAATAAACAGATTTTCTGTTTATATAGAAAGCAATCTGCTCCGCAATATTTGGCCAAATGCCGCATATTACTTTTAAGTACTGAAAGAAAATCTTGCGCACGACTATAAAATTGTTCTTTAATTTGTTAATTACATATTTCCCCATTACATCTAGGTTTATAGCTAAGGAAATTATATTTTGTTGTGGAAGCAATTAAAGGCTTATAAGTGTATCAAAGTTAATTTTAGGTTTGAGGTTGATTGCTAAAAAGACAATAGGATTGGTAAAACTGCATTTCTGGAAATGTAGTAATGGTTGAAGGGGAAGGTGGGGGGACAGAGAAGTAAATAAAAAAAAAAAAATGGTTATAAATCAGCAAACTTTTTTTTTTCTAGGTGAATCAAGATTCCCTTGTATATATGTATGTGGTGATCTATTCTTTCAGTGCAATTTGCAAACCTTTGCAACTAGGATTTGTGAACTGTGAACCGAGTGACATGTCTAATAAAATACATATACATTATGAGAACTTACATGCCAAAGGATTGGTAATTCTGTTCAAACAGTCTTGTGATTCAGATACCTCTAATGCCGCGTACACACGATCGGAATTTCGGCCAGCAAAAGACCGATGAGAGCTTTTCGTCGGAAAATTATTATTATTATTATTATTATAATACCCGCTTTATATAGCGGCAACAGTATATGCAGCGCTTTACAACCTTTTCAACACAGAGGAACCCTTGAAAAAACCTTTCAGTGTCAGGGAACCCCTGTTGAAAAATTACTATATCTACAACTCATGATACATTGGTGTAATGGTCAGTGGAAGAGTGCTCCTTACATCTATGGTCTTGGGGGAAGAATTTCCCCCCTACAGATAGATAAAAAGATCATTGGTGTCACTTGGAACTTATCTGAGAGGGAAAAATTCAAAGTCCATACACAGGTGCTGCACAGTCTTCCAGAAAACACATCAAAACAGAAATAACCAAACAAAAGTCCTAGCCGTGTCTCGGCTCTAACTATAACATACACCGTCTCTAACTATCAGGCTGAGCAAGCCTACCGCTTGTCAGCTTCTGTAAAGAGTTTTTAAAGGGTTTTACCAACCTTTTGGCTCCTCACAAACCATCCCTGTTTGTGTGTCCCAGGCAGAGAGCAAAGGCTGTTTGCTCAGGTGAGCTTAAATTAGCCTGGAAAGGAGGACTAAGATCCGAACTGGATCATGTCTCAGAGACCTCTGAATGTGTATGAGAGGAGCCTGGGAGATGTATAAACCCCGAACAGGACTTCTCCTGGCTCTCTCTGGGACGCTCTGCTACAGGGGGTACAACACAAGTACAGTACAGTTCAATACAAAATGTACAGGAGGGCCCTGCTCGTAGAGCTTACATTCTAAAGGGACGGGGTGGTGGTACAAAAGGTAAAAGCTGCAGAGAATGATTTGATGGGAGTGGCTCCGTGTGTATGCTCCATCTGACTTTTGCTGGCCGAATTTCCGCCAGCAAAAGTTTGAGAGCATGTTCTCAATTTTTCAGACGGAAAAAGTTTCCGATCGTCTGTACCAATTCAGATTCGCAAAATTCCTACACATGCTCGGAAACAATTCTACGCATGCTCGGAAGCATTAAACGTAATTTTCTCGGCTCGTCGTAGTGTTGTACGTCACCGCGTTCTTGACGGTCAAAAGTTCAGAGAACTTTTATGTGACTTGAGCGGAATTCCCTCGAAAAAAACATCCAAGATTTTTCAGACGGAAAATCCGCTCGTGTGTACGCGGCATAACACAGCAAAACTAGACAGGTAACATTAGTGTTTCCTATTTCCTCTTTCCAGTGTACTGCCAAGGAATCCACATAATTGCCCCTGTGATTTACTCTTTGCTTGTAGTTTCATTTCAATTCAGGGAACCCAGGGTCCATCTGTTAAATGTGCCTGGCTGCCTTGTTAGATAATTCGATTGAATTCATCCTCACCTTCTGAAGGATCCTGAATTTATAGAACAAGGTTCTCTCTCGGATCCATGCTTTCAAGAAGAACTCTGCTACACAATGGGGTTGATTTACAAATAGACTTTGCACTTTGGAAGTGCAGTTGCACCCTGCAAGGACACTTGCTCCAGCGCTTTGTAAATAAGGTGAAGTTTCACACTGCAAAGAATACTCAATCACATGCATAAGCGTATATTGATTGGTATGTGCAAAAGTTATAGTGTCTACAAAATAGGGGATAGATTTACAGCATTTTTATTATTATTTTTTTTTTATTAGTAATGGTGGCGATCAGCGATTTTTAGCATGACTGTGACATTATGGCGGACACATCGGACCCTTTTGACACTATTTTGGGACCATTGTAATTTATACAGCGATCGTGCTATAAAAATGCACTGTGTAAATAACACTGGCAGGGAAGGGTTTAACCACTTGCTGACCGGCTCACGGCGATATACGTCGGCAGAATGGCACGTACAGGCATATTAACGTACCCGTGCGCTGCCTTTTAAGACGCGGCATTGTTGGCGTGCGCCCGCTGCAAGCTCCGTGAGTGTGATCGCGGGACACCGAGTCCACGGGGATACCCGCGATCGTCTCACGGAGAGGAAGAACGGGGAAATGCTGATGTAAACAAGCATTTCCCCATTCTTTCTAGTGACAGTGTCACTGATCTCTGCTCCCTGTGATCAGGAGCGGTGATCAGTGTGGTGACACATGTAGCCCAACCCCCCATACAGTTAGAACACATCCCTAGGACACACTTAACCCCTTCAGCGCCCCCTAGTGGTTAACCCCTTCACTACCAGTATAATTTACACAGTACTCAATGCATTTTTAATCGCACTGATCGCTGTATAAATGTGAATGGCCCCAAATTAGTGCCAAAAGTGTCCGCCATAATGTCGCAGACACGATAAAAATCGCAGATCGCTGCCATTACTAGTAAAAAAAAAAATTATTAATAAAAATGACATAAAACTAACCCCTATTTTGTAGATGCTATAACTTTTGCACAAACCAATCAATAAACGCTTATTGCATTTTTTTTTTTACCAAAAATATGTAGAAGAATACGTATCGGTCTAAACTGAGGGAAAAAAAAAAATGTTATATTTTTTTGGGGGTATTTATTATAGCAAAAAGTAAAAAATAATGTTTTTTTGTCAAAATTGTCGCTCTTTTTTAGTTTATAGCGCAAAAAATAAAAACCGCAGAGGCGATCAAAAACCACCAAAAGAAAGCTCCATTTGTGGGGGAAAAAGGACGTCAATTTTGTTTGGGAGCCACGTCGCATGACAATTGTCCGTTAAATGGAAGTATCGGTACATGAAACGGATACTTTCAGGCTCGGTTTTTGAGCTGTCAGTGGGTCTCCCCTGTTGACAGCTGAAGTGTTAAAGAAGTTCAGTAATTGGAGCTGTCAAAAAAAAAGCAGCCGGCAATGTTTATTAACAACATTGCTCAGCTGCTGAAACACTAAAATAAAAAAAAACATTGTTTCTTTTTGAATCTTTCTGTTTCTTCATCTGCAGATCAAAGGGATGAACAAATTTTCCTCTGTTTAACCCCTTATAAACCCTTAATTTACTCTAATCAGCCTCAATTAACTCCCTATTTCCCTCCATTCAATTATTTTCCTGTTTTTTCTTTTGTTCACGTCTATTTTATAAACGATAAACAATTAAAACTTTGTCAGTTAATATTTTTACATATATATCTATATATTAACATATATTTACACATTTCACATTAAAAAAGCACAAAATTAAAAAAAAATCTATTTAATTTGTAAATAACTTTTCAATGCTTTGTACCATTGGTGACAGCTGAAGTGAAAACAAAACAGTTGCGGTAGGTATCGGTAATTGGTATCGGCGAGTACTAAAAAAAAGTATCGGTACTCGTAAAAAAATGGTATTGTGCATACCTAGTTTAATCACTAGGGGGCGATCAAGGGGTTAAATGTGTCCTAGGGAGTGATTCTAACTGTGGGGGGGATGGGACTCACTATAACATGACAGAGATCACTGCTCCTGATGACAGGGAGCAGTAGATCTCTGTCATGTTGTTAGGAAGAACAGGGAAATGCCTTGTTTACACAGGCATCTCCCCGTTCTGCCACTCCGTGACACAATTGCGGGCCCCCGGCGGACATCGAGTCTGCGGGAGCCACGGGCACGGTCACGGAGTACACGGTAGGTGCGCGTGTGCTCACAATACCGTGATTTAAAGGGGACGTACCTGGCCATGCCATTGTGCCGACGTATATCGTGCGCTGGTCATCATGTGGTTAAAAAAATACTGCTTCTGGGGTACCAATACCCAATACTTCTAACAGGTACATGTGTACTACCCTGTTTCCCCTAAAATAAGACCTAGCATGATTGTCGGTAATGGCTGCAATATAAGCCCTACCCACCAAATAAGCCCTACCCTGTTTCCCCGAAAATAAGCCATACCCTGAAAACAAGACCTACAAGGACTTTTACTAGGGCTTTTTGGGGGGTAGGGCTTATATTGCAGCCAACACCGACAATCACGCTAGGTCTTATTTTCGGGGAAACAGGGTACTACTACTACTACTAATAATATTAAAACAGGGCCACTTTTCTTTAATTTTATGAAGTACTGTAGACTTGAACCAAAAAAGAAAGGATCGGAATTAGGATAATATATTAAAGGTCAAGCAAAATATTTTTCTATATTTGAGGTCACAGGAAGCCTTTTTGTACTTGGTACAACCCCTAGAAAAATAACGGCAAATGATCTAGCCATGGAGTAATAAAACATATTCCTTATCATTTAAAAATAAACACAAACAAGAAAACAATAGAATAGGTTCAAGTATGTAAGACCAATCATCACTTCATGATTTTCAATATTTTTACATTTGCAGCTTTCAATAAAGTATAGCTCTACTTAAAAAAAATATTATAATATAGCATATACAATTGCTATACAAGCTATTATTAAAAATGACTTTTCCTTTTCAATCTGCTGTAATTTTCTGTAAAATGCACACACATTTTGTGTTTAAAATGCCCCCAGAAATGTTCTGCTTTTGTGATTGGTTAACTGATTTTCCCAGAAGTCTGTACTAAGATACAAGTCAAATTTTAGGAACCCCCTGCAATAGAAAAGCACATTTTGATGAGGTACTCCCCAAGGGATGATCACTTCTACAGAGGTGCAGACCCTGCAGCTTTCCTCATTAGACCACTGAGAGTGCACCAGCTAATTAATAATGGACCAGACCCTCCCATTCACAATGAGTATGAGCAATCAGTCTGGTGAAGCAAAGAGCTATTTCTTCACAGCAACAAAAGGTAGGCATCTGCTTCAAAGTTAGATAAAATTCCTGCAATGTACATTAATCATCCAGAAGGGTCATTGTTCAGGCACTTTCTGTTATAAGGCGATACCTTTCTGCCCCTTCTATTTGTTCACTTGTATGTCACCTTGTCACACAGGCTTTAGTGCCGGCACTAATAGCTGTATCAACACACATTATGCAGGCATGGCCATTGTTGTCACCATCAGAAAACCTGCCCTGAGAAATGCCATGCAGCTATTGCTGGAGCTGCAAAAAAAGCTGCAGGAAATCAGCAGCACTGAGCTGCAATGAAAGATCAAAAGAGGTGAAAAGTATTTCATTTAAAAAGTCAGTTGTTTATGACATGCAAGACTTTAGCACTTGAAATGTCATTCAGTTAGGATTTACATCTCGTTTAATCAGCATACTTTTACTTACAAACATTCTACTGCTTATTTTGCAGATGACATGAAAATTCAGAACATTTTTTTTTATCCATAAATAGATGATGATATATAAAGTGGCAAATGGAAATGTTTGTCTTCTATATGAAAATATCTTTTGTAGATGTCAAATCTTCCTAAGAATTATTATTTTTTTTTTAACTTTGCAGGGCACAGCCTTGGGGCACTATATAGTGCAGACTGGCATCTCGGCCAGAGTGGGAGATAACCTGACAGATTGGGGTAGGGTGTTCCAGAGGATGGGGGAAGCAGTGGAGAAGGAGTTGTGTCCCCCATTAAGTGCGAGTGATCACTGTGTCCGAAGTGAATGGAAATCTTACAGTGGACACAGAAAATAAGGTGCCGATAGTCTACGAGTATTTCGCTTTGGAACTACAGGCGCACATCCCAGAACTGGCTCCCACAGGTTTTGAAAGATTAAAAAAGGTAGCTAAATTAAGGGCATACAAGATCTGTCACATTTGTTCAAACTGTATGCTACTGGGATTACCTGTGAAGATGGCTTAGCTGATTGTACAGGTTATGGGGAAAAATGTGTGGCCAATAATTACATAGGAAAAAAACACCACTTCTGCCATCTACAGACACGTGTCTACTGTGCCTAATGGTAAATCCAGCTCTGTTGTCCCCTTAAGAATTTCTACACTGAATAATCTCCATTTGTGATGAACATTGATAATGGCACTGTCAACCTTGCTCAGATAATATGTTACTATGACTATCCACCAAATTTGCTATCTGCTTGAAATCACAATGTTGGAAGAGCTCATTTCATCTTCAATAAGCATACCTATGGAGTTTGTTTTGCCTCCCTTTGGATCACAACCTACATAATTTGTAAAAATGTTAAGGATGGTCAATTTGTATTTTTTTCCCCCCTACTTCATTTACTATATAGCTATGGTGAACAACCCAAGCTCTTCCAAGCAGCGTAAGTTCTATACAATTTAATTATTGCAAGTATGGCTGTTACTGATTCAAATTTTCGTGTTCGATTAATCGATTTTTTTTTTAATCGACTAATTTCAATGAATTATAACGCACATACAGATCCAACTACTTTTAGCTGATCTCCTTGCATTGCAACGCTGCATTAGTCAGTGGTAAATGTGGTATACACTATATACAATCACCTGACACTAGTTCGTTTCCACAATCCATGACTTAACTTCACAGTTCACACAAATACGTTTTAAATTCAAACTGTAGAACTGACGTAAGTAATTTTTTTTCCACAGTAGTGTGACAATCCCTCCACCTCTGGTCTAAGTAATCACTCTCACCTTATGGCATGGACCCCTGTGCAAACAGGTGGTCATGCAAGCGGGTATCAAAAGGGTTAACACAGACCATAAACTTCTCTCACGTCTCCTTAGATCTCAGCAAGGACGCCAGGTCATGGGTAGAAAGAAAAGATCCAAGTGCTCACCGCTTAAGTATAAGATTTAATTTTTGTGTTCAAACACAAACTACTCACATAAAGATGATAAAAACACAGCATGTAAAGCCAACAATCGTGTTAGTTCCGTAGGGCAGCAGCGGGTGACGTCATGCATAGCTCCTCCCCCATATGCGTTACGTTCAATCAGAACTTCAACGTCACTGGAATCCTCCCCCCTTCCCTTCGTTAGCAGACAGAGGCACTTGGGGAAGGGGGGAGGAGTCCGGTGACGTCGATGTCCGTGACGTCACCGGATCTCTGACGGAACTCCCTGAAGACGGCAGAGAGGTGAGTACCGATCAAAAGAATTTATCGATTAATCGAGGAATTCATCTTTAATTCCCACAGCCCTAATTGCAAGTAATGCTCAAATCTAACATGGCTTGCATTTATTGTACGGTATATGGCCTCTTGTCTTTCTATTTCACCATCCTGACTGCTTCTGTCTAGGGGATAGAGAATAGAGGGAGAACAAAAGAAAAACAGGAATTTTCTGGGTGATGAAGAAAAGTGTTGCTTATGTTTCCAACACGGTTAAAAATGCTGGTAAGTACAGTGTTCTGGTTGTCTAGACTTTGGTGGAGATTTACTAAAACTGGAGTATTCAGAATCTGATGCAGCTGTGCATGGTAACAAATCAGCTTCTAAATTCAGCTTGTTCAATTACATTTTTTTTCATTTAAAATGACAAAAAAAAAAAAAAAAATGGAAGCTGATTCGTTTCTATGCAGAGTTGCACCAGATTTTGCACTCTCCAGTTTTAGTACCCCCCCTTTTGTGTCTGATTTCCCAGTTTATGTTCATGGCAACTATTCAAATGAATGACACTCAGTATAGACAAAGTGGTGATCTCATGTTTTAAAACTGATGAAATCAATACATTATAGATTGTTCACATATTCTTCACTGGTAACTTTTTTTCTATCCAGTACCAAACAATACATTTCCTATTTACAATTTCTAGTGCTTGTATATCAATAATTTATAACATTTGTAGTATGGTGCTTCTTAAAATTTGTTTTGCATATACACTGAGCAAAATTATAAATGCAACACTTTTGTGTTTGCCCCTATTTATCATGAGCTGAACTCAGAGATCTATGACTTTTTCTATGTAAACAAAAGGCCAATTTCTCTCAAATATTGTTCACAATTCTATCTAAATCTATGTTAGTGAGCACTTCTTTGCCGAGATATCCAGATGCTGATTAGACAGCATGATTATTGCACAGGTGTACATTAGGCTGGCCACAATAAAAGTCCACTCTAAAATGTGCAGTTTTACTGTATTGGGGGGGTCAGTATGTGACAACTATTTGCCACATCTCCTTCGCATAGAGTTGATCAGGTTGTTGCTGGATACTGGCAGGAACTGGAACACGCTGTTGTTTACACTAATCCAGAGCATCCCAATCAATGGGTGACATGTCCGGTGATTATGCTGGCCATGCAAGAACTGGGATGTTTTCAGCTTCCAGGAATTTTGTACAAATCCTTGCAACATGGGACTGTGCATTATCATGCTGCAACATGAGGTGATAGTTGTGGATGAATGGCACAACAATGGGCCTCAGGATCTCGTCACGGTATCTCTGTGCATTCAAAATGCCATCAATAAAATGCACCTGTGTTCATAGTCCATAGCATATGCCTGCCCATACCATAACCCCACTGCCACCATGGGCCACTTGATCCACAACGTTGACATCAGAAAACCGCTCACCCACATGACGCCATACACACTGTCTGCCATCTGCCCTGAGTAGTGAAAACCGGGATTCATCCATGAAGAGAACACCTATCCAATGTGCCAGACGCCATCGAATGTGAGCATTTGCCCACTCAAGTTGGTTACAACGATGAACTGCAGTCAGGTCGAGATCCCGATGAGGATGACAAGCATGGAGATGAGCTTCCCTGAGATGGTTTATGACAGTTTGTGCAGAAATTCTTTGGTTATGCAAACTGATTGTTGCAGCAGCTGTCCAGATGGCTGGTCTCAGATGATTTTGGAGGGGAAGATGCTGGATGTGGAGGTCCTGGGCTGGTGTGGTTACACATGGTCTGCGGTTGTGAGGCTGGTTGGATGTACTGCCAAATTCTCTGAAATGCCTTTGGAGATGGCTTATGATAGAGAAATGAACATTTAATTCAATTCAATTGCATGCTCCCTCAAAACTTGCGACATCTTTGGCATTGTGCTGTGTGATAAAACTGCACATTTTAGAGTGGCCTTTTATTGTGGCCAGCCTAAGGCACACCTGTGCAATAATCATGCTGTCTAATCAGCATCTTGATATGCCACACCTGTGAGATGGATGGATTATTTCAGCAAAGGAGAAGTGCTCACTAACACAGATTTAGACAGATTTGTGAACAATGTTTGAGAGAAATAGGCCCTTTGTGTACATAGAAAAAGTCCTAGATCTTATGCCGCGTACACACGGTCGGAATTTCCGATGGAAACAGTCCGATGGGAGATTTTCATCGGAATTTCCGACCGTGTGTATGCCCATCGGACTTTTTCTGTCGGAATTTCGACAGACTTTGGATTGAGAACCTGTTCTTAATTTTTCCGACGGAAAAACTTTCTATCGGATTTTCCGATCGTGTGTATGCAATTCCGACACGCAAAATTCCAACGCATGCTCGGAAACAATTTGACGCATTCTCAGAAGCATTAAACTTACCTTTTATAGTGCAGTCTAATTTTTTTTTAAGGCGTGGTGTTATTGACCATCGGAATTTGGTGTGACCGTGTGTAGGCAAGACAGTTTGAGCGAAATTCCGTCGGAATTCCGACGGGAAAACCATCATAGCTTTTTCCGACGAGAATTCCGACCGTGTGTACGCGACATTAGAGTTCAGCTCATGATAAATAGGGGCAAACACAAAAGTGTTTTGTTTATAATTTTGCTCAGTGTATGTTTAAATGATACAAAATAATAATAGTTATATTGCAGATACACCGAACGAACATCAAACCTAGAAATACAAATCAATTCTGACTGAGCACAGTACAGCCAGGTAATTCTTCAACTTTCCAGGAGTTTCCCATTCAAACACTTACAGATCACTAATGCAGCCAGCTCACAGCTGGAGAAATTCAGACTGCTTTGTTCCTAGCAGCGTACCCTGGATGGAGCTGTCTGTCTAAGTAACTACCTCTAGAGAAGGCCAATTTTTATCTTAAAAAAATATATATATGAATCTCACGGAGTATGCTACACAAGCCTTTTTTGTCCAGGATATAGAAAGTTTTTTCTTAAAATTACATAGAATTATAAAACTATATTTCAATGCAAAAGCTAAATGCTAAATAGATTTTAAAAAACAGCAGTCAGGTACTAAACTGTACTGGATAAAATAGCAATTTCTTTTTACCTTACAAGACCTATGTCTATCCCAAATGTCAAGCTGGATGTTGAGTGTATACATATAACATCATTGTATCCTAAATGCTTATAAATGTGAACCCCAAATGGACTATTAAGAAAAACATTTTGACCCCAGAAACAGTAGTGATTTATCCAGCTATAATAAGGAACGTGTGAACATTAAAATTATGAACACAAGTTAAACCTTCACATGACAATTACACACCGTATCATTTGATACACTTAAACTATTTGGTATTGAGAGATTCAGGCAACAGGTAAAAAACAGTTTCTGTCAAGCATCTGTCAAAACAGTAATGACTCTCCAACGCTTCATTATTCATCTGATAAAACCGTTTTGCAATTGAGAAAGGATATTTCTTTCACTTCGGTGATAGAAGCACCAAACAAGTTGAATATTTTGAAATAAAAAAAATAAAAGCTTTAAAAGCTGGGACTAATTTGCATTCATTGTAAATGTTTTGCTGGTAAGGAGGCAACATCTCTCTCATTTTGCCTGGAAACCTGAGACAGTCACTCCAGACTATCTCCACATCACCAGACACTGCCATCTAAACAAGGCATGACCCCAATACTCCAACCAAGTCAACTGCGATTATTGCCTTAATACAGTGATGGCGAACCTTAGCACTCCAGATGTTTTGGAACTACATTTCCCATGATACTCATGCACTCTGCAGTGTAGTTGAGCATCATGGGAAATGTAGTTCCAAAACATCTCCATCACTGCCTTAATAAAATTGATCCAAGGGTGAAGTTAAAAAGGCATTGTTTGCATTTACAGTGGTCACATAACAAATCTACAATACTTAAAAGTACAGTATGTGGCTGTATTTGGCTTTTCCTGCTCTTCAACATGCCATTCTTCAACTGGTTAGATCCTGGGAAAACTTAGCTTCCACAATGCAACAGAAGCTTCCCCAAATTATGCCAAAAAAAAGACATTTAAGTGGAACTGAACCTCATTTATTACTGTAATGCAGTCCATGAACACCCACCCTCTCCCCCTTAGCTATCCAGCCACCTAGCCCCACAGGCCAGATCCTCACCATGCTAATCTCAGTCATCTTGACAAAGGAGCTCACCATACTGCTTGAATGGGAGCTGAGCCTGTTTGATGGCTTGACAGTTGGGTTGACAGCACAAGCAACTGTGACAATATCTATACTATTTCTGTCTTTTTTGCATCTTGGGATTGTTAATCTCCTCCTAGCCAATTTAGCTACTTCCTGTCTATATGCATTCACACCAGTACTGACTGACATTAATGCTTAACCCCAGCTTCTTATGGTGACAATAGTGAACCATTACTGAGCAATGTGTATTGGCAAGGCCACTTTTAGTTGTCATTCAAAGCGAGCTTGACAAGGTGACAACAAGGAAGTGCAATTGCAAGATAATTGTCAACCTATAACAGGAAATTACTGAACAAGATTCTTCATGGCAAAACCCCTAGGTAAGATCTTTGTGGAGGCTGCATATTTAAAAAAGATTGGAAGCAACTTCCAATGGAAGAAAACCAACACACTCAAATAGAAAACCTCCATATAGTCTATCCAATACCCAAAAAAAACCTTTGCTCCAACGGGGGAAAAAAATTATTTCCAGATCCCCCAAAAGGCAATCGGATATTGCGAACCTGGGAAAAGTGTGTTGGCCGCTCAGGCTTGATAGGGAGGGGGTATGTAGACAGTGCATCCGCAGATGCTGCTAGAGTGCTGACAGGGAATAGAGCCTGTGCTGGCTTCTGCCAAGGTACATGAAATTAAGGGTGACCCCTGGAAGTCACACATCTATGGTGTCCTGCTGCAGTAAACGGATGGAGAGGCAATCGGATATTCCCTGGATCAACTTTACTTATATTGGTATCCAGTTATATTATGTGCATTTAGGAAAGAATACAGGCTTTTCTTAAAACAAATTTTGATGAAAAAATTTCTTAAAACAAAAGTGATAAAAAGGAAAAATAAAATAAAAGGGGCAGTGTAAAAATAAAAAGTAAAATAAATAAGAATTTTTTTAAAGTGCCCTGTCCTTCCGAGCATGCGCGCAGAAGTGAACGTATACATAAATTGCGCCCACATATGTAAACGGTGTTCAAACCACACATGAGGTATCACTGTGATCATTAGAGCGAGAACAATAATTCTAGCACAAGACCACTTCTGTATCTCTAAACAGATAAACAGGTAACCTGTAAAAATGTTTAAAGTGTCGCCTATGGAGATTTTTAAGTACCGTCGTTTGTCGCCATTCCACGAGCGTACACAATTCAAAAGCATGACATGTTAGGTATCTATTTACTCAGCGTAACATCAACTTTCACATTATAGAAAAAAATTGGGCTAAAATTACTGTTTTGTTTTTTCTTAATTCATGAAAAAAATGTATTTAATTTTTTTTAAATGCGTTTGAAAGACGGCTGCGCAAATACAGTGTGACGTAAAATATTGCAAAACTGCCATTTTATTCTCTAGGGTCTCTGCTAAAAAAAAAAAAAAAAGTGTATAATGTTTGCGAAAAAAAATATATAATGTTTGGGGTTCTAAGTAATTTTCTAGCAAAAAATACAGATTTTTACTCGTAAACAACAAATGTCAGAAAAAGACCTGGTGGTTAAACAATGAACATCCCATTGCAGATTACTATTAGCAGAGGTTCTTCTGTCACATCTCTGCATAGAGATGTTCATAAGTGTGTGGAAACAATTTTGATATTCCAAGAACATTTAAATTCACAAGATAATTCTGTAGTTCTTATATTGTGAAGTAAATAACGACTATGTTCAGAGATGCTCAGGGCTCTGGCAGGGGAATTTTTCATCCGGATGAAAAAGAAAGGTTAAATCAATTTATCAATATAAAAAAGAGGTCTGTCTATGAAATGTGTTTTTCACAAGTGCCTATGAAAGAAATCTTACTGTGTTATGTTCTTATCTGTGTTATGAACATCGGAGGTGTACACCATTGTTTTATTCTGTAACAACTAATACAGAAATGTAAAATTGGAAAAGAACTGTATAAACCAAAGAAGTCTGTACAATTATGTCTACTGCTGTTATCACACACGCTTAGCATAAAATAAAAAATCTTGTCACAATCTTTTTTGTAAACACCTGAGAGCATAATCTAAAAAGGAGTAATTTTTTTCTGCAAGTAAGATTTGAATTTACATTAACAAACTGTGTCTGCTATCAAATGACCAATAGAGCAACAACAATAATTCAATGTTACCTTAATATCTGTGATCAATGAAACACTGTATTTCATGTCTGAATTTTTTGACCTAATCCACATTACATGACTATAAGTTCAAAAATGTAAAATCAATAAATAGTGAATGCATGCCCAACACTTTAATTGGATTTATTGAGAGCTTAAGGTAGACCTGAACTTAATAAGTGTTCAGTAAGTAGAGATACGCCATCTTAAAGGTAACTTGAAATGTTAAAGCGGAAGTAAACCCATCAATTTAACAGTCTAAAAAAAAAAAGGCATGCCGTGAATGCTAACTGCACATTGGCTGTGCTCTCAACCAAACAGTCAAACCATCCAATGGCTGGTGTCATAACGGATCACATGTGCAGCACTGTGGCAGTTGAAGATTAAACAGAGGCAAAGATGGCAGCTTCCTTGGCTGAAAATGATAGGGGGGTTTACTTCCACTTTAATTGTACCTAAGCACTAAGCAATATGCTGACAGAATTACATTTTGTCTATCTCTCCTGGAAAAACATCAGTGCAATTCTATATATATGACTGTTGCAAGGCATTGAGCCTCATAGGTGTATATCTGCAATCTGAGATCATCTAAGACAATGGTCCCCAAACTGCAGCCCGGTGGGGGGGGGGGGGGGAGATGCAGCCCTTTGCTTGCCTTTATCCGGCCCTTGGGCCAGAATGGAGCACTGACATCAACAATGGGGTGTCATTTGTCCCACTGACACCAACAATAGGGCACTGTTCCTCCCAATATGAACATTGGGGCATTATTCCTCCCACTAATACCAAATGTGGTGGTATTTACTCCCACTGATGCCAGGAAAATGTCCACTCAGTCTGAAAGTCAATAAACTGACCCTTTGTTTAGAAAGTTTGAAGACCCCTAATCTAAGACACTGCTGTCTCTGACTGCAATTCTCACCAGATTTGCAGTGAGATTTTGTGATGCTACTATTGTGCTGATCACCATTCTGTTTGCTGTAAAGAAAACTGTAACTGAGGTCCTGCAGTGCACACACCTCCCTGCTTCTGTGTTATTCATTCTGTGGATCTGTGCTGCCCCCATGTCCTCTGCTGTGTCTTAAAAAGTCCTGCCTCTGCTAAGATGACCACCTCTATGCAAAAAGTGCAGATTAGGGCATGATAAGTCAGGAATAGAGTAAATGATCAGCTGCAGGGAGAACACAGGTTATACTGGTCACTAGTCCGTTGTCCTGTTTTATTTTCATATGGTTCCCAGAGTTTAAGCCCTCTTCAACTCCATGGAGGTAAAGAAAAACATCAATGCAGTTATGTATTCGCTAAATAGACATTGAAGCAACCTTTCCCTTTGCCAATATATATGAAAATGTGCCAAATATAAATCATTCAGGTTATAAATAAATCACTGCATAATCAGTAAAGAAAAACCCTTCTCTAGTCTACCCACATAGATTCAACTTCTTCATTTGGCTCTGCCATCTTGCTCCTAGCACAGCACAGCATAGGGAAGGTAAAGGAAGGCTTTCAATCACACACATACACAAATTACCCCTTTTTGGAAAATAGACAGTCCAAGGTGTTTAGAAAGAGACATGAGTTTTTTTAAGTTGTCATTATTTGTCACAATTTTTTGGAAAATGAAGAAATGAAATCAAATTAGTTTTTTTTCCACAAAGTTGTAATTTTAACAAGTTATGTCTCACACACAGCATTGGCATACTTAGAACTTACTTGCACCCAAAATAAATTATGCTATGCCTTCTGAGTATGGGGATATGATGATACCACATGTGTGAGACTTCTGTTCCCTGCATAGAGTCCGAATTCCAAAAAGTGCCTTTGAGCTTTCAAGGAGCATAAAATGCACATTAATTACACATCTACTTTTCTGACTACCTATCACATTTTTAGAGGCTCTTGAGCATCAGGACAGTAGAAACACCCACAAAATGACCCCAATTTGGAAAGCAAACATTCCAAGGTATTTTCCAAAAAGGGCACAATGAGTCTTTTGAAAATGTCAATTATTGCCACAAGCTTTTGGAAAATGCAGGAAAGAAAATGGAAAATATATATTTTTTTTTACACAAAGTTGTCAATCAATAATATATGTCTAACACACATCATAGGCATACTTAAAATGACATGTACGTGGAGAGATATGGCACAGAAGTGTATGTGACTAACACACTGGAGATGACTTGGGGGGTCCAAGTGAGGAGGTGGAGTGTTTCCAAAACAATGTAGTGCAGCACCTCTAACGAGCTGTGCTGATGTCATTGCGTGTATCTACAGTCTATTTTACAAGTGCTTTTTATCTGCTCCAAATTTGAGTGTTCCTCAATTTTAATAAAATATATTTTTTTAATAAATATCCTTTGTTATGTGGAACATGGGAAAGATTCGGCCAACCTCCCTCTGAGTTCTCTTTCTTTGCTGGAAGTCATCTGTGTGATCATCATCTGTTTGTGGCAACTTTTGCAGACGTGAATGTTTGTGTATATCGCCTTGATGACTCAGTGGGCACACTCCTTGTTGAGTCCAATAGCTCTGGTAAGCCTCCCTTAAGTTGGTGGTGGCTTTCTCCCATTTTCCACTCTTCACCAGTCCTTCCACTGATGTCCTAAGGTGGTCATTCACTTACAGGGATTAACAGCATATTCCAGTTGCCATCCGTGGATTTTATTTAATTATTTGCTATCATGTTGTGGACTTTATTTAGTTTGTGCATATATGTATCTGCACGTATGCCATTAAGAGTGTATAACGTCAATGTTTATATTTTTCACTTTTATTACATACGGTCTTATTTAATATGACCGTCCTCATTTAGAGCTGCACATATATTTGTTATTCAGCACCTCTAACAAGATGAAGATTCTCTATGGTAATTGATAAGGACAGCAGAGGGTGCATCTGAGTGTAGCAGTATAAAAACTAATTTATTCTCATGACAATTGGCGATCAGACCCATGTGAAGTGGAAGACCCACATATTTTAAGGCTTCTTTGCAATACAGCAACAGTTGCTGCAATCCCTCCCAAGGAAGCTCATCCTGTTCTGCTAAGCTCCATCCTCGAAAGCTGACCCGTAATGGTGTTTGTACATGTATTTGCCTGATATCACTAGATTGTGTTGTAAGTTGCCAATTTTCATGTGAATAAATGAGTTTTTATTCTGCTACACTCAGATGTACCCTCTGCTGTCCTTACCTATATACTTAGAATTACACCCAAAACACATTCTGCTACTCCTCCCCAGTATGGCTATACCACATGTGTGAGTCTTTTACACAGCCCAGCTGCACAGAGGGGCTTACAATCCAAGGAGCACCTTTAGGTCAATTTAGGGGCATAAATAACACATGTAATTCCCTGACTATCTAGCACATTTTTGGAGCACCAGAATAGCGGGAACCATCATAAAATTTTGAAAGCAAACGCCACAAGGTAAGAGGCATAGTCAGTGTTTTGAAAACTTTGATTTTTTTCCACAAGTTTTAGGAAAATGCAAAATGAAAATAATTTTTTTAAACAAAGTTGTCAATTTAATAAGCTATTTCTCACACACAGCATGGGCATACTTAGAATTAAACCCCAAAACACATTCTGCTACTGCTTCTAAAGTGGGATACCACATGTGTGAAACTTATTCATTCTTATCATATCAAGTGTATCACACAAATCAACCGAGAAATCAACTAATTGTATCAAAACCAACAAACTTGAATGGTCACCTCTATACGAGTGGCCAGGGAATATAGCCTAATGTAGCATCACCTACAGTTTCTGTTCCTATAAGCCAAGCAGACCTTGGCTTGGTCAGAGCGATCACATGGTACCTGGGATGATCACAGGGTCTCGGTACTGATCACTCAGTTTCGCTGTGTCTGGTGTCTACAGAGGTCACAGATTGTGCCGCTGCGTGGCCCAGGGGCCGAACATGAGGCACGCGACTGGAAGGACGTTTACCCAGGATAAGAAAGCTGGTTAATATTGCCGGCCTCTTGAATTTAAAGTTAAAAAAGTTGGAATTCCATTTTAACACATCTTTTCGATAACAATAACAGCTAATATTATTTGTAAATGTTTTCACTTATTTCAACTGACATGCTCCAGCTGCCTTGTGATTTGCAACAAAGATTGCTTGTCTATAAAAATTGGCAGCATGTTTCTTTTAAAATTGAAAAGCATATATGTATGCTTTATCTCTAGAGTTCAGCCTTGCTGAACCATACAGCTATCACGCTGACATTTCTGACAGACTATGTTTAGTTAATCTTTTCTCTGAAATGTGATGAATCATTTCAAAAAGTTCCTAAATTTAAGGACCTGCTCAGAATGCTGATTCTGGAGGAAGGGATTATGCAGATACAACTATTGATTGTACCACAGGAGTAGCACAATCCTTCACTTTCAGCTCTTCTCACTTATAAACAAAGAAAGCCTTTCCATTTGTATTTACACTATTCCATGTAGTTATGTTTTCATATTTTAATGAAGCCAATGTCATTGGGACTATTAACATGAAAGAATGTCTTTCAACTTCTCTTCAACAACTCAGTGGGCTAAAAACTCACTCCCGGCATTCCCTGGCACATAATTAGCACTTTAAACAGGCAAAAAATATGCAACACTAGAAGTCAGATTCTGCCATCAAGAAAATTATTTTAAAAATCATTATTTTACTGGCAATTTTTCCAATAATAATTTATTGTAAATCGTTAAAAGGACAAGTTATGTATTTTGTGTTAAATGTTTGCAGCCATAACTGGGATCAGGGTTTAAATGCAATTGTTTAAAGGTTTACATAAAAAATTGGTTTACAACTTTGTTACTGTACAGTAAAGGGTTTATATCAATGTTTTCACGTGAATTCTGGGTAAAAACATTGATAAATAGTGTTTTGTCGCAGCTCATCTTTAGCCTGTCCGGTCTTCTGAATACGAGTGGGAATGCAATTCTCAAGACAGTAGATAAGATCCAATGAGTAATGTACTGTTGTATAATCATGTTTTTTTGAAAGAATTATGCAACAAAAGTTAATATACCTCTAATGAACTAGGCTAAAACAGAAGTCCAGTCATATTTTTTGTTCTCAAATAGCAAATAGGAGGATTGAAGCCTGTATTCTAACTAATGCCTCTGCTAATTTGGGTACCGTATATACTCGAGTATAAGCCGAGTTTTTCAGCACATTTTTTTGTGCTGAAAATGCCCCCCTCGGCTTATACTGGAGTCAAGCACTTTTCTGCAGCAGAGAATGACATTTTCCGACCCAACTTTGGGGCCCCGTATCCTGTACCAAATGTGGTATGCAAACCCAGTGGAACTGGCACTACAACATATCCAAAGATGGGGTTCCTAGCACCAAGTGACCCCGAGATAGGGGGCCCAAAATTCGGTCAACTGTGTCCAGCTGCAGCAATGTCATTTCAGGACCCTTTTGGCTGCAGCTAGGGGGCATCTAGGAACCCTTAACTACCGAGTTTGAAGTTCGGAGGACCTATGGCTGCAAATGGGCACAGTGAGGCTGCAAATGGGCATTGTTGACCCTCTTTTCCACTTACAGTAGCTGCGCATTTCTCACCCTAGGCTTATACTCGAGTCAATACGTTTTTCCATTTTTTTGTGGTAAAATTAGGTGCCTCGGCTTATATTCGGGTCGGCTTATACTCGAGTATATACGGTATGACTCTTTTTTTCTCTCTCAACAGAGAGAGATTGATGAAAGAAATGTAAGGAATTACGAAAAGAAAGAAAGAATGAACAATATAATTAAAGGGAGAAGAAAATAAAAAGGTTTGCCATGGAAAGACAATACAGTGCCTTTAAAAAGTATTAATATCCCTTGAAATTTTCCACATTTTGTCATGTTCCAACCAAAAACGTAAATGTATTTTATTGGGATTGTATGTGATAGAGTGTGATGTGTCCTTCGCGCCGCTATACAGTCGTGTATAAATTCTCACTCCAAGTGCAAAAGTGCATGTGCTAATTATAGTGAATAAATATGCAAAACAAGGTGATATACAAATAAATAGTGTTAGAATAAATAAACCTGTGTACCTTCTATAAAATCAATACCTGCCGCAAAATCTAAAATGTGCACAAACACAATTCAATAAAAGTATAAAGGAAAAAGGGAGTGGTTTGGACGTCATTACGCAACCGGAAGTGCAGTGAGAGCGGCGTGTAACAGCGCCTTGCTTGATTCCTTGCCTATTTATGTTATTTTATATGTAAGGGCGCATTTTTATCTTTAATAAATACCCTACCTTATTCAAAATACTACACTATGGGAGTCCTCTTTGCCCTCCACCCCCTTTGTTTCTCTGTTTGATGAGCTTATATAGCGGACTGGACCAATAGGCCGGGGCATTCGAGGGACGTAGCCCATTGTGTGGAGGAAGATACTAGAGGCTAACTAGCAGCGAAAGAAGGTGGTTACGTGCAGTATCAAAGAAGTCTGGAGGTGAGAGTCCTGTGAGCTTAGCCTAGGATAGCTTTGGCATTATACCACTCGTCCCTGGGTAACACCAATAGAGATTAGAAGACAGGCACCTGAGCCCCACCCAATATATAAACACCGGCATTCCTGGCACGGACTTTGATATTTATATATTTGGACTTTTATTGTTCATTTTTTCTTTTTATCTTTATTCACTTTTATCCATCCCAATATTTTTAATACATTTATTATCAACACTTGATGTTATATTTTCACTATTTATACTATGCGCAAAGTCATTTTCCTTTATACTATAATTGTATAATTGTAATTGTATGTGATAGACCAGGGGTCAGCAACCTTTTTCCACTTAAAGTGGAAGTAAACCCCCCTATCGTTTTCAGCCAAGGAAGTTGCCATCTTTGCCTCTGTTTAATCTTCAACTGCCACAGTGCTGCACATGGGATCCGTTATGACACCAGCCATTGGATGGTTCGACTGTTTGGTTGAGAGCACAGCCAATGTGCAGTTAGCATTCACGGCATGCCTTTTTTTTTCGATGGGTTTACTTCCGCTTTAAGGGCCGGATTCAATGTATGTGAATACATGGAGGGCCGCATTCACCTGCTAATAAATGAAGATAATAAGAATCCTAACATAGTAATAATAACAGTATAGGCTTACCTCACCTTCACTAATACAAAGCCAGTTCACCACGAGGGAGTATGTGGCTGGGGATTCTGATTGCACTGGTCCCCTCCCCCACCCTGGCACCCAAGGGTGGCTGTTGCCAGCCAGCATGGTCTTGAGATGGGGCTCCTGTCCCTAGGGAAAGTGGGGTTTCTGCCCTTAGGGGAGATGGGGCCCTGCCCCCATGGGTGATGGGGTCCCTGTCCCCAGGGGAGAAGGGGTGTGTGTCCCCAGGGGAGAAGGGGTTCCTGTCCCCAAGTAAGATGGGGTCCCTGTCCCCAGGGGAGAAGGGGTCCCTGTCCCAAGGGGTCATGGGGTCCCTGTCCCCAAGCGAGAAGAGGTCCCTGTCCTCAGGGGAGAAGGGGTCCCTGTCCCAAGTGAGATGGGGTCCCTGTCCCCAAGTGAGAAGAGGTCTCTGTCCCCAGGAGAGAAGGGGTCCCTGTCCCCAGGGGTGATGCCCCCCCCCTATTGCAGTGTCCTCTGTACCCCTATAACAGTGTCACCTGTCCCCTGCACCCCCCTCCACTGTAGTGTCTCCTGCACCCCCTCCACTGTAGTGTTCTCTGTCCCCTGCACCCCCTCTGTCCCCTGCTGAAGTTAACTTTTCCCATAAACAGGCTGGTGATTGGTTGCTAGGATCGCTCAGAAACCAATCACCTGCTGTTTAATTAAAAAGTTAACTCCAAAAGTTCCCGCCCCCATCCAGCCCTGTGATAACTGCCACTCCCCACTATCCAATGAAGAGGACTGCGGTGAAAATGTCCACGGGCTGGGTGCCCGTGAATTAATCATAGGCACTGACGGGCCAGACATTCAGCAATGGTGGGCCGGGTGCGGGCTGTGGGTTGGCGACCCCTGTGATAGACCAACACAAAGTGGCACATAATTGTGCAGTGGAAGGAAAATGATACATGGTTTTCATTTTTTTTGTACAAATAAATATGTGAAAAGTGTGGCGTGTATCTGTATTCACCCCCCCCCCCAAGTCAATACTTTGTAGAACCACCTTTTGCTGCAATTACAGCTGCAAGTCTTTTTGGGGATGTCTCTACCAGCTTTGCACATCTAGAGTGACATTTTTGCCCATTCTTCCTTGCAAAATAGCTCAAGATCTGTCAGATTGGATGTAGAGCGTCTGTGAACAGCAATTTTCTAATTGGTTCCACTAGATTTTAGTTAGGAGTATCAGAGTAAAGGGGGCTGCATACAAATGCACGCCACACTTTTCAGATATTTATTTGTAAAAAAAATTGAAAACCATTTATCATTTTCCTTCCACTTCACAATTATATGCCACTTTGTGTTGGTCTATAACATAAAATCCCAATAAAATACATTTACGTTTTTGACAAAATGTAGAAAATTTCAAGGGGTATAAATACTTTTTCAAGGCACTGTAGATACTGCATTGGTCCCAAGTGGCTGAATCATAAAGACTAAAACCCATAGCAATAATCATTAGTTTGTGGTGTTATCTTTTCCAGCTTACCTTGGTGCTGTCAAAGGTTACCATACATACTAAATAAAAGAAACGATCTTTAATTTGCTATATTTTCACAGCTGGCTGAGAATAAAAATTGTAAAATCCCATCCAGGAAGTTCATACTTTTTAAATTCTGGGTCAGGAATTAGAGCTCACATTTAAACTTTGCTAAATTACCAGATGAAGCTGGTAATTCTATACATTAACCCTGACTGAGAAATAGGCAGAGGATACACAGACATTTTTTGCAGTACATCAAAATATAGATTTCAGGGGGAAAAAAAAGAATTCACTGGTCAACCAGATTACACTTTATAGAAACAGCCAAGAGGTAGACTAAATGGGGGGAATTAACAATAAGTGGTGCAAGCATAATGTTGCACTACTCTTCCAAATATAAAAAATGGGGCAGATGCTGTTCTTAATTAACAAAAGGGTTGCAAGCCCCTTACTTAATTTGGAGCGATCGCTCTCAGCTGCTTGCTCCAACCTCTCTGCCTGTCCACCATTCAGTTCAGAGCGAAAGGGAGGAGGAGGCTTGTTAACCCCTCAGGCTCTGCTCGTGTAGTGTAATCACCACATGGACAGTTCACATCCTGCACGGTAAGTCACACCTGGCAGGAATCTGTTGCAGTTTTCTATATGGAAAACTGTTGCATTCCCTCTGTTAATTGGGTATAGAAATGCGCTAATTTCTATTTCACTCTGAAATAGAAACTGGCATCGGTGGTGCAGATAGTCCTGAAATAGGTCTATCTGCTTAGGTAATGTGATGTAATATAATGGTGCAGGAAGCTTAGTTCATGTCCTGAAATGTCTTCATCCGATCCCACCAAACCTAGTGGTCTGGATGCTTTAGCTTCACAAATGTTGGGAGACAAATTACATTCAAACACTTATGCCCGGTACACACAATGAGATTATCGGACGACTGATCGCCCATTTTTTTTTGCATGCTAATCCCAGATCTATATGATGAGTTTGCTAAAGTCACGAAAATTTGCGTACGACGGAATAAAAATTTGGAAGTGATGTCATGTGTTGTAATGCATTTGTATTGCATTTTCGAATGACAGCTGTACTGATTATATCAAAATCGGAAGATCTGGCATAGTACAAAAAAAAGTGTGCATGTCCGATCAAATAATATGGTATAAACTGTCCTGATCGGCTCTCGAAAGCTCAGTACTAACGATCAGATTATCGTACGATTGCTCCGAAATCTTTTTTTTTTACGTAAGATTTTCTGATCGTGTGTACCGGGCATTAGTTATTCTGAGACATTTCTCTTAAAGGGGATTTCCACAGAAATGCAGTAGTGGCATGAAACGTTCCTTGTTTCCCACAGGGTTATGTCAGCTGCTAGAAGTGGACAGGATTTGTCAGAGCCATAATGAACTACTAGAACAGCCGGCAGCCTGTTGTACACAAAAATGCTGCCAAAATGATGTTGAAGCAAGCTAATATTCGGCAGGTGTGCTGGCTGTAGCATTCAACAAACCCTCTGTCTGCATCTTTGTACAAAGAAAAGATTTTTGAAAAAAACAAAACCTAGTTATGCATAAAACTTTCTGTATGCTAATGGAGACCATAGACTAAGAACATTTCTTTTAATAGAAAAACTATTATTTTGCCTGGTTCATTCAATGCCACCAGTCCTGATTATTTCTGTAGAGCATATGCCTTCTGTGACATGTCTGAAACAATGTACAAAAGCAAAGTGCTCAGGGGATGGAGGAGAGTGGGGCTGTGCTAGTTGTAAAATTGAGATGTAGATCACAGTTTCCTCTGTACAGGGAAGTAAGCATGGAAATAGATATGGCAGAAGTTAAAGTCATGACATAAGAATCTGAATATTAATTTTTTAATTATTGTAATTGTAGGTTGGGTTGAGGTTAGTTTTTTTTAACAGAAGTTTATCTGCCCCCTTAAATGTGTTGTAACATTTTCATGAAATCTCAAAAGTAGTTTTTAATATTTAAAATATTTTTTTTTTACCTATCGGGGGGGGAGGGGGGGAGGGGATCGGGCGGTCCGCCTCATTGGGAGGGTGTCGGGCCTGCCGCCCCACCCTTCCTGGCCCTGGTTCAGATGCCGATACCTGTAAGCAGAAGCATGCTGCTCTCCTCCTCCCGCTCCGCCTCCTCCTCGATTGTAGGTGGTGGCTTCTCAATCGAGATCTCTTGTGAACCCGGTCATGTGACTCTCCTCTGCTCATTGATGGTCACATGACCGTTCTCCCGCTCCGCCTCCTAGATTGTAGCTTTTGATTGGAGGAGGAGAGCGGGCATGTGACCCTCAATGAAACAGCAGAGGAGAGTCACATGACCGGGTCCACGAGAGAGCGGCTTTAATTGAGGCACACAGAAGCCCCCATCAACAATGACCGTGACACAGGAGGAGTATAACACGCCGATAAATACGGTACATGCAGCAGTTGCTGGGGTGCATGCATGAAGACAGAAAGTACCTTTAAAGACGCTGAAAACATTTCCAGTGTTGGTTACACAGTGCTTTTGCAAATTAAATATCAATCAGTTATGCATAAAAATAGAAATAGAAAATTGGTGTGCTACTAGATCTAATATAAAATCACAGTGTAGGATAAATAAAGTGCGGGTCTGATAAATAAATGTGCGAAAAAAGAAAGGTATTGACACGGTTGGGAGCTGTAGGTAGCTGCTCACCCCGGGTTTGGATAGAAAAAGAAAAGATTCTCCCTGTGTGGTGGGGTTTTTAGGCAGCAATACGTCTGATACAAGTTATCAAACGAGTATATTTAGTGAGAGACCAATTCCATCCAGATCAATTTTAAAATTGGAATTGGTCTCTCACTAAATATACTCGTTTGATAACTTGTATCAGACGTATTGCTGCCTAAAAACCCCACCACACAGGGAGAATCTTTTCTTTTTCTTTTTCTTTTTCGATAAATGAATGTGCGAGCTCTCATCCATTATCATTCAGTTATGGTTTACATCAGGGTCCCCCAAAGTGGTTAATATTGGCTCTCATGGATTGATGGGACTAACCAAGTGGGGATCAAAGAGGTTGAGTAAATGTTTGGGGGTCAATAGATGAAAGAAGGTCATTTGGGTCAAGTAATCTTTTAAGTTTCCAGTAAAACTTCATGTCAGTCCCTGCTCCTGAAGGTGAAGTGGCTAGTGTCGGGGCCACTTAGAGTTGAATGGCTAGCCCTAGCAAATGTGACCTTAAGTTGTCAGCTGCTTGCGTTCCAGGCATTTGTTCTGCCCTAAACGTTAGTACCATTCGGTGCACCATCCAGCCACAGAAGCTTTCAGCTTCTCAGAGGCATTTGTCTCTGCTTGCGTTCCAGGCATTTGTACCACCCTACACGTTAGTACCACTCTGTGCACCATCCAGCCACAGCAGCTTTCAGTTTCTCATACAGCTGTACAGGCTCTGGCAGCAGGGCTGAATGGTGCACCTGTGCCTTCCACCTGCACCAAGATGCTAAGATCTCACGCATCAAGCTAAATGCCAAGTGTGCATGAAGCCTAAGGCCCCTTTCACACTTTTGCGACTTCAAAGCCGCACGATTTTACCGCGATTTCAAGAAATGCCTGTGTAAGTGGCATCAAAATCAGACCAATGTAGTGCAGGGACTACTTTGAAGTCGGAACAACTTGAAGTCATACTAATATGAATGGCTGTCATTGGAAATCATGGGGAACGACTTGTCATGCTACTTTGCAGTCCCAAATCATGGGACAAGTTGTATAAGTGTGAAAGGGGCCTAAGTAAATCAGCCCCAGAGTGTGTAAAGTCAAGCTGTTGACAGGGCAGCGCCAGTCAGATTTTAGGTTACTTCTGATTTTCAAGCTTTAAGTATCCGATATATAGAGTTAAGTAAAGCTCATTAAAGCAAAATTTAAATCTATGAAAGGAAGGCCTGCATTTTAATAATAATAAATATAAATAAATCCTTTTTCCAAGTCTTCCAAAAGCCTAGCCAGGGCTGGTTCTCTTTAATGTAATCTCACGGAATCCAGAAACATTCAGTCTTCACTGCAGGAGTTCTTAATCACATGTAGCTAATGGCAGGAAATCCTAGTTTTTATTTTTGTTCAATCCAATCAAACACAAATATAAGATACAGCAACAAACGTTTATTACAAGCGTCACCAGGAGGCCACTTAGCTAGCCGTGTTGCCACATTCAACGCTGTTAACTTTTACTATTGCAATTATCTAACAACCAATTACTGAGTTCTTATTCTTCAGTATGAAAATCACATTTGTTTCTCTAACATGTTTGATATCATTAATGGATTTTATAATTCCTAAAGCTGTCAAGGGAGAAGATGATCCAAAATATTCAAGAATGAATCATGCAGTTGTGTAAGGAAAAATATAAAAGTAGCAGGTCACTGTAAAGGGCTAGTGTAAAGTTAAAGTGTATCTAACAGCAAACATCAGATGAATAATGCATTGTTTTTGAGGACTAAAGGTCCTTTGCTGCATTCACTAACATTGGCATAACCTGCCCTCCCGAAACAGTTTCAAGCATGAAAATCATAGTGCAGATTTGGTATCTGCTTACCTGAGTCTATTTAAGCACAGCCAAAATTCCTAAGCCCTGATAAAAGGGGAGTGTGTTTTTCCCCAGAAACAAATAGGATTTTTTTGTGCTATGAATCAATTTTATCATTAAAATACATTGGACTCTTGGAAGTTTGTATGGCGCTCTCATTGGATTGTATATATATATATATATATATATATATATATATATATATATATATATATGAAGATTCTCAACTTTGGGTCTGTTCCTAGGTGGGGAGTACTACCAAACCAAAGCCAGGGTGCCCAGTGACAATTTCAGTGACCCTTATAAAATCTAAATCCAGTGCCCTATCTGTTCTTGTGTTCGGAAGTGATTTAATGGCAGGATTACCAGGTTACAATAAAGGAAAAAAAAAGTGTGAAAATAAAACAAATGCAGCCATCACATCCAAAAACTGGTAAGCGACAATAGTATCCATTTTTCTTCTTGGGTATAGATAATATTTTAACTAAATGGGTTTGATCACATACAAGTAAAGGGCTCCTAATGAGGGACATAGTTTTCCTGTATCAATAGGTCATACAGGAAATTTAGAGGCAAGCTGGTTATTCGAAGATCAACTTAAAAATGAACCTTTTGTGACTGAAAGAAATGAGTCAATTATCAGCTGAAAAATGGTTCTTTACTGTAATGCCGCGTACACACGATTGTAATTCTCGTCGGAAAAAACTCCGACGGAATTTCGCTCAAGCTGTGTTGCCTACACACGATCACACAAAATTCCGACGGTCAATAACACAGCGGCATAAAACACGTTTGACAGCACTATAAAAGGGAAGTTTAATGCTTCTGAGCATGCGTCGAATTGTTTCCGAGCATGCGTCAGAATTTTGCGTGTCGGAATTGTATACACACGATCGGAAAATACGATAGAAAGGTTTTCCGTCGGAAAAATTGAGAACAGGTTCTCAATTCAAAGTCCGTCGGAAATTCTGACAGAAAAAGACCGATGGGCATACACACGGTCGGAAAATCCGATGAAAAGGTCCCATCGGAAATTCCGACCGTGTGTACGCCGCATAAGAGCTACTACATCATAAAGCAGTAGTGTATTTAGGTTTTGTGCTGCCCTAGGCCTGACTAAACTCGCACACCTCCTAATTTAAATATGATCCACCCCGTCCGGTCAAGGCCACACACCTTGCTGTTTAAGACCCGCACTGACATTTTTGAGTGTGGACACTGAGGTTCTGAGGGCCTGGGAGGGGCAATGGATTCCCTTAATTTGCATAGATTTCCTCTCACTTCCTGTTTGGCTATAGAGCAGGAAGTGAAGGGAAATCTCTGCAATGGCACAGGGATGGTAAAAAATAAACTGACAGGGGCTATAACCCTCCCTTACTCTTTACAAAATGAAAAAAAAAAAAGTGTTGCCTATAGTTCTACTCTAAGCACAGATTTCTGATAATTTTATGGAGAGGACTAAGAAGATATAACCATGCCAATGGTGCAGCAGAAAACATATAGCACAGTGAGGAAGGTTTGTGGTCCAGGATGATAGGATAGTCAAAATTCGAGGCGGCACCCCCCCCCCCCCACAGTGCACAGTGGTGGATTGCCAGCCGGCCGCATACCGGAAGCAGTGCGGACACTTTATGGGGGTGCTAGACTAATTTGCCTCTCAGCCCAGTCTGCCCCATAAGACTGATGCTACACTAACAGTGCAAGCCGAGGGGGATCTTTCCGTGCTGCCCCCCTGCAAAGTGCTGCCCTAGGCCTGGGCCTTGTCGGGCTAGACCAAGATATAGCGTTGTCATAAAGTAAAAAGACATTTTAGACAGCTGTGCTAACCTTGTGGCAACAGTTTGGGGAAGAACCTTTTCTTTTCCATCATGCCTGTGCCCTTGTACACTAAGCCAGATCCATAAAGTCATGGTTTGATAAGTTTCCTGTGATGGAACTCAAGTGGCTTGGACAGAGCTTTTCACCTCAGCCCTACTTAACACCTTTGAGACAAACTGTAACCCCTACTAAGCCAGGTCTTCTCGTCTAACATCAGTACATGGCCTCACAAAGATTCTTGACTAAATGAGAAGACAATTCCACAAACACACTCTAAAATCTTGTAGAAAGCCTCTGTAGAAAAGTGGAGATTTTTTATTTATTTTTTGGATGAGGGATTAGAGCCCCTGTCAGTTTTTATTTTATTGCTGTCTGTGCCACTGTTAAGGAGATTCATCCTCTCTATTTTATCCTGTTTACCATGATCATTGAAAAAAATCCTAAATTTGTGCTGTTCCAAGAAAAGTAAAAGAGGGAAAATCTTCCAATGGAGACGCTACTTCTGATGACATGGGGGTCCCCAAGGGATTCCCTTAAAGCTGAACTCCAGCTTTATTTTCACTAGAACTGAATAGAATGATCAATCCCAGCATAGATCATAGCTCTGTACCATGTTGCTCTGTTGTCTGCAGATATTCTGGGTTAAGATGTGACTTTGTATCATGTGACGCTGTATATCCTGCCGATCGACTCTGTCCCCCTTCCACAGCCACTTCCTGTAGCAGCTAGGGTCTGTAACACTCCTTTGTAGTCTTTCAAACTCTGCAAATGATGTACCTTTCCTAATTAGCATTCAATCCCGCTCAGTCACACCTACAGGAGGAGTCCAAACCTACCAAGTCCCGCCACACAGATCCCAGCATTATTCAAGAAGGAAACACCTTCATACACAGTCTGTTCTGAAAGATAGCTGTGCTGCTGCTGGGCAGGATTGAATGGATCACAATTAGAATTAAATCTTGCCCAGTTATATACTGTATTCCGACCAGCGTGAACAGGGAGAGTCCAACCTCTCAGATCCCACCATCCCAGAGCTCTGCTCTCTGTGAAGTGATTAATTTACACATGAATGAAACACCTTCATAATAACCTTACATGGTCTTTCCTGTGTAGTCTTGCAGTAAGCCATCTTTGGCATGCTGTAAGACAAGCATTACACACGAGGAGGTTTGACACATTTACACACTTTACCACCCACATGAAGGCCCTACTGTAACCCTAGGACCCACCCACATCAACTCCCAGAACAGGTGCAAATTACTCTCGTAGCCCGCCCTGAAGCTACAGAGGCTCAAATAACAATGGGACATGTGGTATCAGGATTGGAAAAGGAAGGAAACAGGAAGTCAAATAACTTTGAAATTCAGGCAGGAGGAGTGACATCACAGACACAGAAACCTACTGTATACAGCTAAAGGAGGTAAGTTACACACAAACTGACAGTGGGGTTGTAATTCATTTACATGCACAATGCATCTGTTGTTTTGGGGAGGAAAAGTTCTTCTTTAATTTGGAGGGATTTCCCTGACAGAAGCTATAACCCTCCCTTACTCTGTCCAAAATGACAAAACACGTTTTGCCTATAGTCCTCCTTTAATGCCCATGGTTTTGGAATGGGATGTCCAGAAAAGTTCATATACAGTGGTTATAGAAATCCTGAAAAGTGCTCCAGTCCGTGCTGCTAAGAAACACCCCATATTTGTGTTATTTGCATGGTGAGCTGTATTGGATTTCCACCAGACATTTTTTTTCGGTGTTGAGGCCAAATAATTTAATTTTAGTCTCATCTGACCATAACACCTTTTTCCATGTGGCCTCAGAAACTTCAAGGTGCATTTAAGGTGGTCAGATGAGACTAAAATTTAATTATTTGACCTCAACACCAAACCATAAGTCTGGCGGAAATCCAATACAGCTCACCATCCGAATAACACTATTCCTACAGTAAAGCATGGAGGTGGTAATACCCTGTTATTGGTGTTTCTCTGCAGCAGTGACAGGTACACTTGTCAGGATGGAAGAAAAATGTATGGGGCAAAATACCACCAAATTCGTGAGGCAAATCTGAGGCCCTCTGCCAGAAAGTTGTCAATAAGAAAGATGGTTTACCTTCCAACATGGCAATCACTCGCAGCACACAGCAAAAATGACCACACAGTGGTTGAAGAAGAAAAAGGTGAATTCCCCTTCATGGCTTAAAGCCCAGACTTAAACCCCATTGAAAATCTGTGGAATGACCTGAATACTGCAGTCCACAAATGGTCACCATCAAATTTAACTGAACTTGAGCAGTTCTACAAAGAAGAGAGAGTGGGCAAATATTGCAAAGTGTAGATGTGTGTTGCTATGGCCATTTGTATTGTCTTGATAGCAATAATATAGAGTTAGGTTTGGTAAGAGCATATGTTTACAGAGGTTTGATATGTAAATAAACTAGAAGGATAGGTTTTGGTGCTGAGCAGAGAAAGTTGGTGTATGCAGGAAATGGGTGGGAGGGGCTTGAGGAGAGTTGGAAAGAAACATGTGTTTGGACAAAAGATGTTTTTTGGGAGGACAAAGGAAGACATGGCTTCCGGAAGCTGGATAACTTTGGAGACGCTTTTGTGAGTTGGACTCTGAGCAAGGAACTATGAAGGACATCTTGACCCCTAAGTTGAGTAACGGTTTAGTTTACTTAATGTGTACATATTGCACATGCTTATATTTGTAGGCATATTTTTGTAAGCTATAAGTTGTGTTGTATTGTTCATCCTACAGTTTGTATGTGCAGATTTTTCCCTATTTAGTAAAGCATTGATACACTTCAGAAGTCTAAGCTTCCTTGGTTTTACCACAAGAACTTAATAGATAGACAAAAAGCATTACAAGATGTGAAAAGTTAGTAGAGACATATCCCAACAGACTAAAGGCTTTAATTAAAGCAAAATGTGGTCCAACAAAATACTGACACAAGCGGGGGTGATCCCTTTTCCAACTCAGTGATTCTGTTTTTGATTTTTTGATTTTTTTCTGACATGTTGGTTGTTGTATCTTTCACTTGGATGTTACAAGTTGCACTAGTAAAATACAGCTGGATAAAACATAAACTGTGTTTGTCTTCATTTAAGGCTGCAAATCAACATGTGATTATTGTAAAGGGGGGGGGCAGGTAGGTGTTATGATCAGGTGTCCACACACTTTTGCCTCTATAGTATGAACAGATAGAAGCTGATCCAGAAATGTATCTCAATTCCATTGACGGTCAAGATGATCCCTCTTATGCAAACTGGAAGAAGCTTTATAAACATTTTTTAACATCAATGTAATCATGTGAAAATAATTTATTTTGATAAGAAAACTTATTTTTAACCTAACTTCACATGATTTTAAATTAAAATGTGGATATCTGTTACGGTACTCCTCTCCAGCCATATCATGAAGGTGACATGGAAATTAAATCATATATATATTGTACCCTTGGGCTCTTAACAATATATCTGTCTGCTTTCCCTGTCCTTTTATACTCACCATAGTAGCTTGCAGTTCTATCCTATTACTGTTCACTACTTATACCATCGCTTATTTATCGATTGATTCCAACAATTCAATATTACCAACACAATCTTATTTTCTTTTGCTGTCCCGAAGCAACACACTAGAATCTCTATATCAATGGCTTCATAGGATGACAAGATTGATGTCTAATATTAATCTAATGTCCATTGTTACACTATGCCCTTCCTGTCATATACTTCTAGGACATAATATTTACAGAAGAAATAAAATAGCGATGCAATACTTTCACAAACTAAGCATCTTCAAACAGCAAATTTTTCAAAATCTATAAGCCCACCATTATTTTACAAAAAATAATATACATGTGTTCACCTTTTATAACCAAGTGGCAGGAAGGTAACTACATGTTATAACGACTGTAAAATGAAACGACCGTACACAGACAACCACAAAATTATGGGCACTTCCTATAGGGTATGATGGATGTTTTAACAACCTTTAAGGGAATAATATATAAAGATGGATAATGAAATAATTTACAGACTTATTATATAACACCATGAATTACTGTATTAAATATGTCAGAAGTGTAGAAACCTATTGGCTTATACTATTAAGGGAATTTATTGTCTATTGAAACATTTTTTTGCATATAAATACTTCGGCTATTCTCGGCTCCTCTCGCAGTCCTGCGAGAGGAGCCGAGACTAGCCGAAGTTCTCGGCTTTCTGTATGTCATCGGCGCTCGCTCCTCTCGCAATCAGTGGAGGTGGGCGGGACTGCGAGAGGAGCCGAGAATAGCCGAAGTACTCTCGGCTTTCTGTATGCGAGAGAAGCGAGCGCCGCTGACAATCAGTGGAGGTGGGCGGGACTGCGAGAGGAGCTGAGAATAGCTGAAATACTCTCGGCTTTCTGTATCTCAGCTCCGCTCGCTCCTCTCCGCTCACAGTCAGCGGAAAATGGCACCAAATTTAAATCAGGGAAATGCTGAAGAGACTGGCAAGACTGCAAAGGCACTGGGCAAGGCTGAAAAGGCACTGGGCAAAGCTCCAAAGGTACTGGGCAAGGCTGCAGATGGACACTGGGCAAGGCTACAATGATGGACAAGGCTAGGCTGCATTGATGGGCATTTAAATGTAAGTTTTTTTCCTTAAACTTCCCTCCTAAAAGTTTTTTTCCTTAAAATTCCCTCCTAAACTTGGGGTGCATGTTATACGCCAGCGCGTGTTATACGCCGATAAATACGGTAATTTAATGCAGTAATACATAAATAAATGCATTTGTTTAAATGCAGGCAGTGTAAGCACCTGAATGTGATTTAGTATTATAATTTTGCAATCTCCTACACAGAGTTCAGATTGGGAGAGGGAAATGCAACACAAGAA
Organism: Lithobates sylvaticus; assembly: GCA_028564925.1. NCBI lineage: Eukaryota > Metazoa > Chordata > Amphibia > Anura > Ranidae > Lithobates > Lithobates sylvaticus. The sequence goes on along the minus strand of CM053031.1, from coordinate 64,414,429 downwards.
GCCATTCACTTGTTCATGTGCTAACAAGGAGTTTGCTCATAGGAGGAGAGCACAGAGTGACAGATGTTCTGCTATTCCTTGTCTGCTGCCCTGTCAGCCAGGGCTGTGGTGTGTGGCAGAGACTGGATGGATACAAATCCTTTCTTTAGCAGGTATAAACAACTTCCCTGCAATCCCTATCGACTACAAAACACCCCCTCCTACCCGTTATGGGGAAGAGATGGAGGTGATATGTAGCCCTAAAACTTTCTGTCCTAGTGTGACAATGCTGGTCAGTACAGCTGTCACCAGAGGAAAGTTTTGCCTTTAGTCACACTTAAATGACAGGATTTCCAAGTTAAAATAAAGGAAAAAAAGTGTGAAAAAAGAAAACGAATGCAGTCACCACTTCTAAAAGCTGGTAAACTGCGATGCCATAAAGTGTTGTTCTTGGGTTTAGATACACTTTAATATGTTGGAGCATTCTTGGGGACACTATGCTATTGGGGACTCTAGTATAGTTCTGATCCTAATCAAGATACGGACTTGTACAGGCACTATACTAGTGATGGCGGTGATCAGCGACTGATAGTGTGGTTGGCAATCTGGCACTAACTGACACTGGCTGGAAGGAACACTAACTAACTGACACCAACGTCGCTAGTGACACTTATGCAGCGATCAGTGATAATATTGTACACAGTACTAATGACAATGGCTGGGGTGACAGGGGGGATCAGGAGGGCAATTAAGGGGTTAACTGTGTGCCTAACCAGTGTATGTGTGCTGCTTTTATTTACAGATCTGGCTGGGTCTCTCCTTGCTCTCAGTTCTGAACCTTAACTGATAGCAGGGAGAAATCCAGCCAGAATCACAAATATCTTTGTTGTGATTTGCCAAAGCCAATCAGCAGGTATACAGGCAAAACCATTGGCTGCAACCTGCTGAGCCAATAAGGGGAGAGCAGGGGTGGGGCCGAGCCGCGTCTGTGTTTGAATGGACACACAGAGCAAGAGCTCCCACAGCAAGCAGCTTGGCAGGAGGAAGGGGCCAGAGGTGCCGGAGGGGGACTCAAGAAGAGGAGGATTGGGGCTGCTCTGTGCAAAACCACTGCTCAAAGCAGGTAAGTATAACATGTTTGTTTAAAAAAAAAAATTGCCTTTACAATCACTTTAAGGACAGAGCAGCAAGTACCAGGGTGTCAGTCTGATGCGTCTAGACCCTTAATAACAGGGAGTCATCTTTGGGGGACTGCTGCCCCTCCTTATGTGTTTCTGTATTGCAAAATATAAAGACGTTTTTATTGCCATGGGTCATATTCACTTACGTGCATAAAATAAACATCTGGAACCACTAACCATATTTTTTAATGTTTCTGCTTTGCATTTTTTATTTTTTTGCACTTCCAAAAACTGTCTTGCAACAGTATGTATCTGGATGTAGATGAACCTCCTCTCTGCACTATAATATATGGAATTCCTACCCTTCCTTACACAGATAATGACATCAGTAAGACTCTCATAGGCTCACGTCAAAAAACAGACACAGAATTCTAATGAGCCAAAGCATCTGCAAAGCATCTGCAGAAAATAATTCAGTTTGATGCTAAGTGCAACAAACCTGGTATATAGAAGATGCTCTTAATTTGCTTAACTGTGCCAAAACATTTCTTCATTCAAATAAAATGAAGAAATAAGAGGACAAGAGGACACGGGACCAGAGCTGTCCGTACAGCACCAAATACAAATTATATTCAAAACAGCTGCACTGATGTGAGTGAGCTCTAAGCAGCTTATTCCAGCAGGAGGTAAAAGACATTTATAAATAACTGGTCGTGGTGTAGAGTCTTGTTGGCTCACACTCTTTTACCCAATGATAAATGGAGGTGACAATATGGCCGTCTGTTGTTAAGAGCCTGTACACCGAGTAAATATGTTATCTCACTTTGCAGAACAAGGTACTCTCATTATAGAGGAAAATGTGTTGTAGTGATTTCATATGTACTCCAACTCTGCTGGCAGAGGACTCATCAGTTTAGTCCGATACAGCCGGGGTCATTTATTGAGAGTGCATGCAAGCACAATCTTTGTGTACAGGTGTGTGTCTATGTATAAAAAGATACATTGATAAACAAATGTCCCCAATTAGCTCCCAATAAACACTCGTATTCCTATCTTTCTGATTTTGTATGGCTACTAAGTTCTCCAGTAGAATTATTCTTCCGCTATAAGCAACATGAATGGCCACCATTATTTCTGCCCCAACATCTACATTGCACCTTACAAAGGGGTGGAACTCTACCTAACAAAATACGTTTCTGGCTCAGTGGGACATGATATATTGGATGCAGCTGCTGTTTAGCCAAAAAAATTCCATTTGGTTGCTTCAATTGAAAAATATTGGGTGGGATGGAAACTACAGGGCCACCCAGAGTAAATTTTGTCTGCTTTATTTGCATAGTGTATGGCCAGTTTTATTCACTCCACCTCGTTAATGTTCACCTACAAAATTCCGCTACACTTCCCTCTGGTGGTACAGAGCAGTGGAGACAAAGGAAAGGAAGAGATTATGAAAGTCCAGAGGAAGCCAATGAACTCAGGTTTTACTCATCCCCAGCACAGTCATGTCTCATGTCCTAAACACAGGCCGTGATCTTAGCATGTAAGTTAAATTCTGAAAGGCATACATTTTGGCAAGCTTTTGCCCTATAACATCCAAAATGAATTTCCATATGGTCTTGGTTGTTTGCAAGAATTATTCGCTTACGTCGCACATCACAGCCCCCTTGTTATATTGCAATACATTGTGTTACCACTGCAAGCTCCCCACTTTGGAAAGTTTTAAGTTGAAGTGCCTTTGTTTGATTTGAAGTTTTGATTTTATCGGCGTATAACACGCACCCGTTTCCCCTTAAAATCCGGGGAAAATCGTGGGTGCGGGTTATACGCCGATCCCCCGCTGATTGTTATGAAACGAGCGAGCGGAGCCGAGATACAGAAAGCCGAGAGTACTTCGGCTATTCTCAGCTCCTCTCGCAGTCCCGCCCACCTCCACTGATTGCGAGAGGAGCCGAGACTAGCCGAAGTACTCTCGGCTTTCTGTATGTCAGCGGTGCTCGCTCCTCTCGCAATCAGTGGAGGTGGGCGGGACTGCGAGAGGAGCCGAGAATAGCCAAAGTACTCTCGGCTTGCTGTATGCGAGAGGAGCGATCGACGCTTACAATCAGTGGAGGTGGGTGGGACTGCGAGAGGAGCCGAGAATAGCCCAAGTACTCTTGGCTTTCTGTATCTCTGCTCCGCTCGCTCCTCTCCGTTCACAGTCAGCGGAAATCGGCGCCAAATTTAAATCAGGGAAATGCTGAAGAGACTGGCAAGGCTGCAAAGGGACTGGGCAAGGCTGCAAAGGCACTGGGCAAGGCTGCAAAGGCACTGGGCAAGGCTGCAGATGGACACTGGGCAAGTCTGCAGATGGACACTGGGCAAGGCTACAATGATGGATAAGGCTGCAGATGGACACTGGGCTAGGCTGCAATGATGGACAAGGCTGCAGATGGACACTGATAAAGCTGCATTGATGGGCATAGAGCAGGGGTGCCCAACCTTTTGAGGAGCGAGGGCCACTTTAGCGACTTGGTAACCGGTCGCGGGCCACAATGAGCGTAGCGGGCGGATGGCAGGTCTGTGTCCATTCTGCATATGTAGAGCAGACACAGATGCAGCCCGCTCTACCCTAAGGGCCCTCCGATCTGCCCAGACAGAAGGGGACAGATCCCCTTCTGTTTTTTAAGCAGATCGGATTGCAGATAGGCGTCTGTTTACATCTGCCGCTCTATAGAGGTGAATGGAGGGTCTGATCGGTTCTGCCTGTCTGTTTTTCAGGCAGGCCCAATCGGACCGATCGTGTGAAAGGGGACTAAGGCTGCTTTCACACTGATGCACAGCGGTTTACCTGCTCCTCAACTGACCTCAATCTTCACTTCTTCCTCAGGATTCCTGCAGCTGGTTGCTGCTGTTCCCCAGGTGGTTATAACTGGTGGCTGCTGCTGGCTGTCCTTCAGGGCTGGTACTGCTGGCTGGTACTGCTGTTGGGTACTGCCTGCTGGTACTGCTGACTGGTACTGCTGGCTGGTACTGGTGGCTGAAACTGCTTGCGGCTACTGGTACTGCTGGCGGGTACTGGTGCTGCTGGTGCTGCTGGTGGGTACTGGTGCTGGTACTGGTGCTGCTGGTGGTACTGGTACTGCTGGTGGTACTGGTACTGCTGACTGGTACTGCTTACTGGTACTGGTACTGCTGACTGGTACTGGTACTGCTGACTGGTACTGGTACTGCTGACTGGTACTGGTGACTGGTACTGCTGACTGGTACTGGTACTGGAACTGGTGGTTGGTACTGCTACTGCTGGCTGGTACTGGTACTGCTGGCTGGTACTGGTACTGCTGGATGAAACTGCTTGCTGCTACTTGTACTGCTGGTGGGTGCTGGTACTGCTGGTGGGTACTGGTGCTGCTGGGGGGTACTGGTGCTGCTGGTGGGTACTGGTACTGCTGGCTGGTACTGGTGACTGGAACTGGTGGTTGGTGCTGCTGGTGGGTACTGGTACTGCTGGCTGGTACTGGTGGTTGGTACTGCTGGTGGGTACTGGTACTGCTGGCTGGTACTTGTACTGATACTGCTGGCTGGTACTGGTATTGCTGGTGGGTACTGCTGGCTGGTACTGGTATTGCTGGTACTGGTACTGCTGGCTGGTACTGCTGGTGGGTACTGGTACTGGTGGCTAGTACTGGTGGCTGGTACTGCTGGTGGGTACTGGTAATGGGGGCTGGTACTGCTGGTGGGTACTGGTACTGGTGACTGGTACTGGTGGCTGGTACTGCTGATGGGTACTGGTACTGGTGGCGGGTACTGATACTGCTGGCGGGTACTGGTGACTGGTACTGCTGGCTGGTACTGGTACTGCTGGCGGGTACTGGTGACTGGTACTGGTGGCTGGTACTGATACTGCTGGCGGGTACTGGTACTGCTGGTGGGTACTGGTACTGCTGATGGGTACTGATACTGGTGGCGGGTACTGGTACTGGTGACTGGTACTGGTGGCTAGTACTGCTGGTGGGTACTGGTACTGGTGGCGGGTACTGATACTGCTGGCGGGTACTGGTGACTGGTACTGCTGGCTGGTACTGGTGACTGGTGGCGGGTACTGATACTGCTGGCGGGTACTGGTACTGCTGGTGGGTACTGATACTGCTGGCGGGTACTGATACTGGTGGCTGGTACTGGTGGCTAGTACTGGGGGCTGGTACTGGGGTGTACTGGTACTGCTGGCGGGTACTGATACTGCTGGCGGGTACTGGTGACTGGTACTGGTGGCTGGTACTGCTGGCGGGTACTGGTGGCTGGTACTGGTACTGCTGGCGGGTACTGGTACTGCTGGCAGGCACTGGTACTGCTGGCTGGTACTGGTGGTGGGTACTGGTACTGCTGGCGGGTACTGGTACTGCTGGCAGGTACTGGTACTTCTGGCTGGTACTGCTGGCAGGTACTGGTACTTCTGGCTGGTACTGCTGGTGGGTACTGGTGACTGGTACGGCTGGTGGGTACTGGTACTGGTGACTGGTACTGGTGGCTAGTACTGCTGGTGGGTACTGGTACTGCTGGTGGGTACTGATACTGCTGGCGGGTACTGGTACTGCTGGCGGGTACTGGTGGCGGGCACTGGTGGCTGGTACTGGTGGGTACTGCTGGTGGGTACTGGTACTGCTGGCGGGTACTGGTACTGCTGGCTGGTACTGCTGGCAGGTACTGCTGGTGGGTGCTGGTACTGCTGGTGGGTACTGGTGACTGGTACTGCTGGTGGGTACTGATACTGCTGGCTGGTACTGCTGGCTAGTACTGGTAGTGGGTACTGGTACTTCTGGCTGGTACTGCTGATGGGTACTGGTACTGGCACTGCTGGCTCTGGCACTGCTGGCTGCTGTGAAATCTCAGGAAGCATGCAGCTGCAGTACACATTCCTGTCACAGGCGGAGTACATTTGATATCACTCCGCCTGTGAAGGAGCCGGCGCTATACAGGAAGTATCGGCTCTGCTTCCTTTAGCGGCGGCTCCGTTCTAGCTGATGCTCGGAGATGGCGGGTCGGGTACCCGCGATCAGGGCTTCCCGACCCGCCATCTCAGGGCAAGACGTGGCGGGCCACCTCGGATGGCGCCGCGGGCCACATGTGGCCCGCGGGCCACGGGTTGGGCACCCCTTTGAATTCTTATTTTTGAACTTTTTTATTGAACTTTTTTTTTTTCTCTGAACATTATGAACACTTTTGATATTATTTATATCATTCATTTATTTATTTATATATTACACTGATCACTTTATTCACTGGGTGATTATTTAGGTTTATTAATTTAATTGTGAATACAGTGCTACTATTTTATTCATTTAAAATCATTTATATACTATAGTAATAGCTGCAATCTTCTGGGTCCTGTGCAAGCAGCTTCCCCTCTGCACAGCGAGCACAGAGGATCGCTCGCTCCACACTGCTGTCATTTATAGAATGCCTTGTATTTTTTCAAATAATATAAGACATTTTATGATTGAATGAGCTGAAGATCATGATGTGGCCCCCTTCCTCTTTACCTCATCCAATCAGAGAACATCTTGTATTTGTCTAAAAAATACAAGGCTGTCTATGAATAGCGGCAGTGCAGAGCGAGTGACCCTCATTGGTTAGTGTGCAGAGGGGATGCTAATTGGCACAAGACCTTGAAGATTGTGGCTATGGCTGTAGTAGCACCAACTACTATAGTGATTGTCAGCTTCCACAGCGACCTGTCAGGTATGAGATATGCATACTTAACATTGTGCCAAACGACCAATAGAGGTATGCAATAAATATCATATCCAGAGTTTAGTTTGAAGCAGATACGGGAAATGTTTTTTTTTTTGTTTTTTTGGGGGGAAAAAGGTTTCAATTATAATAATTAAAGGGGTTGAAAAGGTTTGTTTTTTATTTTCTAAATAGGTTCCTTTAAGCTAGTGCATTGTTGGTTCACTTACCTTTTCCTTCGATTTCCCTTCTAAATGTTTTTTTCCTTTGTTTTCTTCGTCTGAATTTCTCACTTCCTGTTTCTCCTCAGTAAACTTCACACCATCATCTGAGCGGTGTTTAGTCAGCCAGAACAGCTTACTGAACAGTTTACTGAGGAGGAACAGGAAGTGAGAAATTCAGACGAAGAAAACAAAGAAAAAAAACATTTAGAAGGGAAATCGAAGGAAAAGGTAAGTGAACCAACAATGCACTAGCTTAAAGGAAACTATTTAGAAAATAAAAAACGAACCTTTACAACCCCTTTAAAGCTGACCATTGTAAGGAGCCCAGTAATGGCTAAATGGTTTGTCCCAACCCCTGTAACTTCCATTTTTTCTTAACAACTTGGTCTGTATGTAATTGTGGAGAAAATATAAACAAAAGCATGTAATAACATTAACAAAAAAGATAAAATTAAATACTATTACTATAGGTATTAACCACATCCAGTTTGCTATATTGGCCCTGAAAATAAATAAGTGAATACAGTATCCTCTATGACCATAAAATATTGTTGCAAACAGATGTTGGAATAGAGCAAAATTCTCCAATGCAAAATAAAGATAAATAGCTACAAAGATAAAACGTTTTTCTTTGTCACACTTATTACTGCAAACCTGTGGAAAACAAGGCATTATGATTTAAACCCCTTACTGTGACCTGTCTACACACGTGCTAAAAATATGTGTAGAAAATACCAGTTTACTGTATATCAAATCACCTTTAAAAACAAATTCTAATGATAAATCGTTGTGATCGCCATACATACATCCGGTCTAGCAGTTCTCATTATCCTTGTAGTTTGTGGGTCTGTATTCTGAAGCGTTCAGCAACGGAATGCAAACTCCATCCTTGTTAATTAAATGTCCCATTATAATAGTCTATGCCTTGCAAAGCATACACAGACTTAACACATCCTTTATCCCCTGTAACTAGATAGGATAAGCTTCACATCAGTGATTCCCTGCCAAGTGCACAATGTCTAACCCAAGGGTAGAGACACTTGTATCTCCTGATCTAAAATATGATTGTTTCGAAAACCTGCAGACCAACTCTTTATTCATCTTGGAAAAGATACACGTATATATATATCTTTTTTTCCCCCTTTAACTAGATAATAATGATACCATTAGGAAAAAGTAAGGCGACATTGCATCGTTCATGGGATCTGAATCCCTAATCCTCCTCTTATGCTGCAGGGGATCGCGGTGCATTGCACACTGCTTAAAAATTATTTACTAACAAACAAATTAGTTCTGCTAAGCCAATAAAGGGGGAGGCATGTGTTCCTTGGTGATAATGTATTTCAGAGCTGCCGTGCCAAAGACAAAATAAATATTGTATATAAATAAACATGTATGACACATGGAGCCGCGTATGTCCGATTAAGAGGAAACGCCACCTTTAGGCCACAGGAAATAACAAAAAGTAGGGAGGCTTCTCACATGCTCAGAAAGTGCATTTGGAGATATATATATATATTATTATTATTATACAGGATTTATATAGCACCGACAGTTTGCGCAGCGCTTTTCAACATGAGGGCAGACAGTACAATTACAATACAAATCAATACAGGAGGGATCGAGGGTATATGTATATATATATATATATATATATATATATATATATATATATATATATATATATATTCAGTATATACATTACTTACTTTTATTTACACAATGGGGTTTATTTACTAAAGCTGGAAAGTGAAAAATCTGTCTCACTTCTGCATAGAAACCAATGAGCTTCCAGGTTTTATTACCAAAGCTTAATTGAACAAGCTGGGGTTAGAAGTTCATTGGTTTCTATGCAGAAGTGAGACAGATTTTTCACTTTCCAGCTTTAGTAAATAAACCCCATTGTGTACTTAAAGTGGGGTATGCCTGTACATTACATCTAAGGGTAAAATCTTGAGCAGAAATTTGAACATATACATACACGGTACAGATAAATATACAGTATCTCACAAAAGTGAGTACCCCTCACATTTTTGTAATTATTTTATTATATCTTTTCATGTACAACACTGAAGAAATTACACTTTGTTCCAGTGTAAAGTAGTGAGTGTACAGCTTGTATAACAGTGTAAATTTGCTGTCCCCTCAAAATAACTCAACACACAGCCATTAATGTCTAAACCGCTGGCAACAAAAGTGAGTACACCGCTAAGTGAAAATGTCCAAATTGGGCCCAAAGTGTCAATATTTAGTGTGGCCACCATTATTTCCCAACACTGCCTTAACCTTATTGGGCATGGAGTTCACCAGAGCTTCACAGGTTGCCACTGGAGTCCTCTTCCACTCCTCCATGATGACATCACAGGGCTGGTGGATGTTAGAGACCTTGCGCTCCTCCACCTTCCGTTTGAGGATGCCCCAAAGATGCTCAATAGGGTTTAGGTCTGGAGACATACTTGACCAGTCCATCACCTTTACCCTCAGCTTCTTTAGAAAGGCAGTGGTCGTCTTGGAGGTGTGTTTGTGGTCGTTATCATGTTGGAATATTGCCCTGTGGCCCAGTCTCCAAAGGGAGGGAATCATGCTCTGTTTCAGTATGTCACAGGACATGTTGACATTCATGGTTCCCTCAATGAACTGTAGCTCCCCAGTGCCGGCAGCACTCATGCAGCCCCAGACCATGACACTCCCACCACCATGCTTGACTGTAGGCAAGACACACTTGTCTTTGTACTCCTCACCTGGTTTCCGCCACACATGCTTGACACCATCTGAACCAAATACGTTTATCTTGGTCCCATCAGACCACAGGACATGGTTCCAGTAATCCATGTCCTTAGTCTGCTTGTCTTCAGCAAACTGTTTGCAGGCTTTCTTGTGCATCATCTTTAGAAGAAACTTCCTTCTGGGACGACAGCCATGCATACCAATTTGATGCAGTGTGCGGTGTATGGTCTGAGCACTGACAGGCTGACCCCCCACCCCTTCAACCTCTGCAGCAATGCTGGCAGAACTCATACGTTTATTTAACAAAGACAACCTCTGGATATGACGCTGAGCATGTGCACTCAACTTCTTTGGTCGACCATGGCGAGGCGTGTTCTGAGTGGAACCTGTCCAGTAAACCTCTGTGTGGACCCTGTTTCAGGGTTTTGGCAATCTTCTTATAGCCTAGGCCATCTTTATGCAGAGCAAAAAAATTGCAGATCCTCAGAGAGTTCTTTGCCATGAGGTGCCATGTTGAACGTCCAGTGACCAGTATGAGAGAGTGAGAGCGATAACACCAAATTTAACACACCTGCTCCCATTCACACCTGAGACCTTGTAACACTAACAAGTCACATGACTCCGAGAAGGGAAAATGGCTAATTGGGCCCAATTTAGACATTTTCACTTAGGGGTGTACTCACTTTTGTTGCCAGCGTTTTAGACATTAATGGCTGTGTGTTGAGTTATTTTGAGGGGACAGCAAATTTACACTGTTATACAAGCTGTACACTCACTACTTTACATTGTAGCAAAGTGTAATTTCTACAGTGTTGTCACATGAAAAGATATAATAAAATATTTACAAAAATGTAAGGGGTGTACTCACTTGTGTGAGATACTGTATATTTATATATATATATATTTTATATAGATATATATATTATATATATATATATATATATTTAAAATCTAACCACATAATGGTCATACAGGTACAAAATCGGCAATAACAACACTAAGTATTACAGCTGTGTATCACACTGATACAGGAGCTTCAAGTAAAACTAATTCTAGAGGCTTTTTACACTATTGATAAAGCAGTTAAAGAGGAGCTTCAGTCAGTTCTGGAAAAATGACAAAAACTATAGCTGCTCACTTATAGACACTCACCTGTCCCAGGATCCATTGCTGTCCTTACCCAGGCCAGTTCTGCACCAGTCTTTGCATTTCTGAGACCGGCATGTTAACTTTAGGCAACCAACTGTTACTCCTTACGGCTTCACACTGCGCGTGTGCGGGCCGTGGTGTGCTTTGTGAAAGGTCCAGCAGTCTTCTGGGACAAGGTGAAGTTCTGCTTTAAACTTAAGGATCCAGCCTTACCTTTTAGTCTTGCAGAGTTGTACAGGCTCCTCTCCTGTACTGAAACATGAAACTGAACATTAATACTCACCTCCATCGGTGTGATGTTGAGGCTGTCCCATGCTGTCTCTAAGTCTGAGAACTGAGTAATCACTCAGTTCTTAAACTGGATATGGGGTGGTGGGGTGCTGCTGGCTCTTAGCCAAGTGATGAGAGGCTGTGCCAGATGTCAATCAGACGGCTGGTTGGATCCCGACAATATTGTCCGGCTCCTTCTAGAGTCTGGTGCAGCTCTGCCTAGATTTTGTCCAAATGCAAAGGTGTTTGGTCAAATGTCAAAGACATGAATTGTTGGTGGATTCACCCTTTAAACACAACTACAGTCTAGTAAGAACCTTCTTCTACCCTGCCTACCCCCTTCTCCTAAAGCCATTAATGGGTAACAAGGCATGAAATAATTTTACATTTGAATATTATTATTACGGAGTTATGATTGGTACATTTTCTCTTTAATTTAAGATCATGGGATTGATTTACTGAAATTAGAGAGTGCAAAAATGTTAAATTAAAGAGAAAATCAACCAATCATTACTTAAAGGCTCACCTTAGGGGCATATCACATGACACGCGACTTGCTGTCATGGTGTCCTGCAGCAGTGTTTTTGCAGTCAAGGTACTTCATAGGGACCAGGGTCTTTATGGCAGGATTTACAAAAAGGAGGAAAACATTTTCAGTGGTACTAAGGGCATATAGAAAACCTCACAGGCATTTTTTCTACTACTTGAAAACAACAGTGTGACAATGTTTCAGCAGGAGTCACCTAGATATGAATGAAAACATGGGAACCTTGAGCACAATTTATGTTTCACATATCAGATTTCAAGCACTGCTGCATAAAACGATCAGACTCAAATCTCTCACCATGACCTTCCAATTACATCCCTGCTCTCTCGGCTATATTGTGACAAATCTACCATTTTAGTGCTTTAGACAATGTGCAGATACCACACAATTCATCACTTTCACAAACATGCCCCGGATTCTACTATATGCAATAAAAGGTGTAAACTGAAACTGTACTATTTGCAATGTGATTTAAACTGATATATTTTAAAATAAAATTATAGATTTTAATTTTGTTGGTTTGCAGTACTGCGGTTTTCACCCGTGGACACTATCTTCGTGGAGTCTGTATATTTTTCCTGTGTTTGTGTGAGTTTCTGCCAAATGCTTTGGTTTCCTCTTCTTACCCAAAATACATATAAGAGGGTTACATAGAAGCAAAGGTTGGAAAAATCCAGTCAGTCCAACCTATGTGTATGTGTGTGTTTATTCAGTAAAAGTATAGATATCGCATGTCGTGCTCATTGAGGAAGACATCACAGAGTTTTATGAATTTGTCAATACACCAAGCTGATACCACTTGAGGATGTGGGCATTTTTCCTACTCTGACTGTAAAGAAACCTCTTTGCAATCTCAGTTTAGCTCTTCTCAACAAAAAGAGGGATGTTTTTTTGGGGGGGACTTTAATTGAGGCAATGAATGGATATGTTCATCTGCCTCCATCCCTATTGTGTGCAAAAACAAAATTGCTCATGAATTAGCATAATTGCATCATCGTGTACCAATATATCTATTACCCATAGATTGGTTATAGATTATGTGATGTGATGTGAAACAAAAATTTGGGTTTTTCTTTACTATCGATGATAATGGTAAACAAGACAAATAGAGAGAGTGAATCTCCCTAACGGGGGGTACAGACTGTAATAAAAGCTGTCAGGGGTTCTAATCCCTCTCCAATCTATCCAAAACTAAAAAAAAAAAAGTTTTGCCTTTAGTTACACTTTAGGTATATCATATATTTTATAATAACGGCACAGGTTGAGCTCTAAAAATATCCTAAAAGTTTTTAAAAAGGATTATGAGATGCAAGAATGATTTTATTCATATGATCTGCGCGGCCTTCCATTATACCTATCATTTTTTCTTCATTGGATATAGTTATAAAATCGTCTACACAATTCCCTCTCTTCACTGCTAACAAGTTTGATACCAGAACCTCTGTGCTGGTGGACCCCAGGATAATGTCATCTTATCCTTTTGAAATTGTTCAGCCCGGTGGCTAATTTGCCACACTGACTCCCAATTCTATTAGACGCATAGAAGGAAATCTTAATAGGAATATTATACCTGCCTTCTGTGCTACCCAATTTCTACAACCTTTTCACAAAGGAACAATGTAAGCTTTGCTGGATTGATTCGCATGGCTGACAATGATCTTGTACAGTTGGGTTAGAAAGAAAATGGATTATAAGAAATTGCGATCAATAGCACGCCAGTGTGTTTGAAGACTAGTTATCTGATAACCAACAGGCCATTTACAACCCTCCGTGGCTCATTTATCAAAGTTTCTGCTTAAAGGGCGAGTAGGTTGTATTTCTAGTGTTCACATATTTCAAAGTATTACCATAAGCTCATTTTCTGTATGACTTTCACATTTTAAAGTTGCTTGCTCTTCCATATTTTTGTTATTTTTAAATATAAAGATTTCCATAATAACTACTAGAGAGCTCTGTGTGTGATTTTGCCTAAATCTAAACTCTAAGCAGATATTAAAGACACAAATGAATACAATTCTGTATACAGCAATACACCATTAAATGTATTATTTTAAATACAAGCAGTTTAAGTGTTTGGTATCAGCCTCTTGAAGTCCCTGTACAGCAGAACTCAGGGTGGGGGAAGGAGAAGCAGAACAAGGAGTCAATCCGTTGTGCTGCAGTGCTGATAGGAGGAGAACGTAGAGTGACAAAAATTTGGGTTCAAATCGGACCTGAAATGGTGAATTGAGACGCACTGGACTCCTGCTGTGAGCCGCTGCATTCTCCAGTGTGAACCCAGCCTTAAACAACTGTTGAGAGGAGATATTACTCACAAAGATAGTACGTTGGTTTCAATGAGTCAGTCAATTTATGCCGCGTACACACGATCGGACTTTCCGGCAGACTTGGTCCGGTGGACCGGAATCCGTCAGACAGTTGGATCGTGTGTGGGCTCCAGCGGATTGTTTCTTTCCAAAAGTCCGACGGACCTAGAAATAAAACTTGCTTCAAATCTTTCCGATGCACTCGAGTCCGGTCGAAAAATCCGGTCGTCTGTGTGCTAGCCTGACGGACGAAAACCGACACTAGGGCAGCTATTGTCTACTGGTTATGAACTTCCTTATTCTAGTCCGGTCGTACATCATCACATTCTAACCCGTCAGACTTTTGGAGTGATCATGTGTGGCCAAGTCCATTCGTTTGAAAGTCCGGCGGACTTCCACTGCAAAGTCCGTCGTATAGTCCGCCGGACCAAGTCTACCAGAAAGTCCGATCGTGTGTATGTGACATTAGACTTGCAGAGAGGAGAAGCACAACCATTGTGGAGCACTGCTACACAGTGCTAGGATGCAGAGGCTGTGTATGTAACAAGCTAAAAAGGCTGCTGCATGTGCATATAGAATTATAAATCAGCCATAAAAAAATATATTTTTGGTAATACTAGCACACACATTTACACAACTGGTTTACTTTACAAATATTTGATTAATAGCAATGGGATATGCTGCCTCTTTGAGGAGAAGAACACAGACCAGCGCCTTTGCAGATGGGTACAGCAATGGATCGATATAAAAAAGTATACAGGGAGGTGGGGGGTCATACAATTCCTGCCACATTTTTTACAGTGTTTAGGCCTTTTAAATGTGAAAAGTACTTTTGACTAATAATGAGTATATTTAAAATGCTAGCTAAAATATCTGTTTCTGTGTCTTTGTAAAATCACTGTTTAAAGATTAATACCAGTCAACAAATAAAATCTATCCTTGAACACTATAATTGTATGAAAGTCAGACAGTATACCCACTTTACTGTAACCCAAGTTCTTATCAATCCACTGCAGACAGAGATCCTTACATGTGCAGTGAGTGTGGTCTAAGCCCCCATACACACGGTCGGAAATTCCGACCACAAAATCCGTCTGATTTTTTCAGACGGATTTTGTCCAAAACTGGTGTTGCATACACACGGTCGGACAATGTTGTCGGAAAATCCGATCATTCCGAACGTGGTGACGTTCATTGCGTACTATGGAACTACCTAGAGACTAGTAGCCAATAGCTTTGGTCTCGTAATTTGGTCTGAGCATGCGTGGCACTTTGTCCGTCGGAATTCCCTACACACGATCGGAAAAAGTCTGATCGGATTCTGTTGTTGGAAAATTTGAGATCCTGCTCTCAAATTTTTTCCGTCGGAAATTCCGACAGAAAAAGCCCGCTAGAGCCAACACACGGTCGGATTTTCCGACAACATAATCCGATCGGACTTTTTCCATCAGAATATCCGACCGTGTGTACGGGGCATAAAGCATATTCTGTGCAACTTCCTCTTTCTCTGCTTGATACATCTGCAGTTTAGATTCAAGATTATAAGCTATTGTATTGAATTTTGGTTGGGATTAAAAGTATAAAACAGGAACAAGGAGCGCCCACACGTGGGTGTGTTTTAGAATATGACCCCAGCATCACAAACTGGAAAGAAAAAAAGATGTTCCCAGATCTCTAACAATAGGGAATGGACTGGACTGTTGAACTACAGTAGTGCATGAATACAAATCTGAAGCCCTTGGCAAGTAGACCTCTTTTTTGTAAGCACTTTAATTAACCACTTAAGGACAGGGCCTCTTTCTGAGATTTGTTGTTGTTAAAAACATTTTTTTTTGCTATAAAATTACTTAGAACAGCCTAGAGAATAAAATGGCGTTGTTACAATCCTTTCGGTCACACCGTATTTGTGCAGCGGTCTTAAAAGCGCACTTTTTTTTGGAAAAAATACACTTTTTGAATAAAAAAATAAGACATCAGGAAAGTTAGCCCAATATTTTTTATAATGTGAAAGATAATGTTACGTCGAGTAAATTGATACCCAACATGTCATGTTTCAAAATTGCGCCCGCTCCTGGAATGGCGACAAAAAAAAAAATCTCCATAGGTGACGTTTAAAAAATTGTACAGGTTGCATGTTTCGAGCTACAGGGGAGTTCTAGGGCTAGAATTATTGCTCTCGCTCTACCGATCGTGGCAATACCTCACATGGGTGGTTTGAACACCGCTTTCATATGCAGACGCTGTTCACATATGCGTTCGCTTCTGCGCGCGAGCTCGGCGGGACGGGATGAGTTTAAAAATTTAATTTTTTTCTTATTTAGTTTACCTTTTATTTTTACACTGTTCTTTTTTAAAAAAAATTGTGTCACTTTTATTCCTATTACAAAGAATGTAAACATTCCTTGTAATAGAAAAAAAGGATGACAGGACCTCCTAAATATGAGATCTGGGGTCAAAAGGACCTCAGATCTCATATTTACACTAAAATGCAATTTAAAAAAAAAAGGCCCTTTAAGAGCTATGGGCGTACGTGATATTTTGACATTGGTTCCGCCCTGCAATGATATGGAGATGGGTGGGCATTTTCCCTTAACTAATCTCCATACCAAGCAGGAGAGCGGACACGATCGCCTCTCCCGCTACTGACGCCTCTGGTAAGCGGTGGAGGGCACCGGAGCGCAGCGGGGGGGGCCCACTCTTGCGACGATAAAAGTGATCTCGTGGCGAATACGCCACAGAGACCACTTTTATCTTGAAGCGGACCGCCCGCTGAAGAAGAGGATACTGGGGTTATGGGAGCTAGCTGCTGTCATAACAACAATATTTCTCTTCAAAGTACCAACGTATAATGGCGGTGGGCGGTCCGGAAATGGTTAAGGTGTCATTTTTAACAGTTTTAGGCAGATGTGAAAAAATGTAAGTAAGAATGCTCACAAAAATATATATTTTAATTGTTTATTTTCTATCAATTTACAAAATGCAAAGTGAGAGAACAGAAGAACAAGGAGTCCTGGAAGTGATGGTTTGGTCCCTACAGAGCCCTGATTTCATTATCACCGCGTCTGTCTGGGATTACATGAAGAGATAGAAGGATTTGAGGCAGCCTACATCCACAGAAGATCAGTGGTTAGTTCTCCAAATCATTTGGAACAACCTATCTGCCAAGGTCCTTCAAAAACTGTGTGCACAAGCACTGTTTGTACCTAGAAGAATAGATGCTGGATTGGAGCCAAAGGGTGGTCACATCAAATATTGATTTTGTTCCAATTTCTCTCCTGTTGATTTACTTTCCATTGTGTTAATTAACAAAAATAAACTATTAACACTTCTATTTCTGTAAGCATTCTTAATTTACAGCATGTTTTCACACGTGCCTAAAACGTTTGCACATTACTGTACATTACGTGTTACAAGATTGAGTAGGTCACTACTAAAGCCAAAAATAAATTTACCTCCAACGTAATTTAAAGCTTTCAATTATGTAACCATGGGTTTTAGAGCTTACACATTAATCCAAAATGGTCAACATGAAGCAAAGCTCTACTGAAAACATGGCGATTTTGACAGCTCAGGTTAGTCTGTGGAATACTATTTCTCAAGATAAAGCTGACAGCCAGTGTCTATACAGTACAGAAGAAAAGATTTAGGCAATTAAAGCCAAAATATTGATGACTGGGTCATTATTCAGTTGCCATTTAAACGCCTTTGCTCTTAGTGGCCTGCATCCAGAGATAGTCTCAGCGATAAAAGATTTATTTTAGTAGTTTCAATATTTATCATTTCATATAGTCCCAAACAAAGAGTTTACGTGACCCTGTGATCTGCCCATGCAGAGCAAAGCAATAGGTTCACCTTAAGGCCCCATGCACACGAGACGCAAATGCAAACTCTGCTAAACGCATGTTTTAAAAAGCAGAAACCTGCGTTTAAAAACGTGCGTTTTGCTGTGTTTTCATGCCGCGTTTAGCCACGTTTGCGTCTATAAGCGTTTGTAAAGATAACATCATATAGACCCTCCCCACGCTCAGAGAGCATGTATTATTAACTATTTCTGCCATTTTAATCAGAGTGAGTAGCAGCAGCAGCAGCAGCAGAGAGAGCAGTTGTACACTTGCATTTGCCTCTCTTTCTGTGTTTTTTTTTGGAAATGGATCCCATATTGAATATATGTCAGGAAATGCTCCTGATGTTGCTCTTGATGAGGCAGCAATGTTGTCGCAAATTTGCATGAGAGGTCCAGAATCAGAGCTTGTCGATATTGGACCCATACGTTGATGGCACAGCGAATGTTCGTTGGATATTTCAAAAACATGTATGCATTAGTGAGTATATATGCTCTATGAACTATCTAAACTAATTACGACATTTTAAACCAATTTTTCTAGTATTTTTTATGCTTTACCATCATATTTCTGAGTTTTCTGGTCCAAAAAATTGGGTTCTTTTAACCACTTCTGCCCCGGACCAATTTGCAGCCAAAGGACCAGGCCCCTTTTTGCGATTCGGCACTGCGTCGCTTTAACTGACAATTGCGTGATTGTGCGACGTGGCTCCCAAACAAAATTGGCGTCCTTTTTTCCCCATAAAAAGAGCTTTCTTTTGGTGGAAATTGGTCGCCCCTGCGTTTTTTTTTTGTGCTATAAACAAAAATAGAGCGACAATTTTGAAAAAAATGCAATATTTTTTACTTTTTGCTATAATAAATATCCCCAAAAACATATAAAAAAAAATCGATCAGCGATTTTTATTGTAACTGCGAAATTATGGGGGACACATCGGACATTTTTGACACATTTTTGGGACCATTGTCATTTATACAGCAATCAATGCTATTTAAATGCATTGATTCCTGTATAAATGACACTGGCAGTGAAAGAGTTAACCACTAGGGGGCGGGGAGGGGTTATGGTCTGTGACGTGTGTGTTTTTTTTTACATTAGGGGGCGTGGCTGACGTCATTGATCGGCTTTCCCGATGACAGGGAACAGCCGATTAGTGACAGGCAGTGTAGGAAGCGCGGGGAGAGGTTTGTTTACACAGACCTCTCCCCGTTCTTCAGCTCTGTGACCCGATCACGGGACACCAGCGGCGATCAGGTCCGCTGGTCCCGCGGCCGGGGTCACGGAGCTCCCGACCGGGTCGCAAGCGAGCCGCCGGCGGCGCGCCCGCGACCCCATGGCTAGGCAATTAAAGGGGACGTAACTGTACGTGCTTTTGCCTAGCCGTGCCATTCTGCCGACGTATATGTGCAGGAGGCGGTCGGGAATCGGTTAAAAAGGTTTATAAAGCAAACGCGGCTAAACGCAGGCAAGCAAGCTGCGTGGAAATGCAAAGTGTCTGAACGCATTTTTTTGCTTCTGGAAAAACGAGTTTAAAGGCAACTGCATAAAAACGGGAAAAAAGTAGACTGTTTACATGGACACATAGGATAACATTGCATGCGTTCAGGTGCAGTTTAAAAAAAGTGTCCAACTGCCTCTGAACGCGCGTTTAACAGCGTCTCGTGTGCATGGGGCCTAATACTCACCGCCACAGCAGTACAAACATACATTCCTTCATTCCCCCTGTCAGTCAGTTCAGTTGCCTGGAGCAAAGGAAAGCCCTGTGTAAGCTATTGGTTACTGGATTGGCCTAACACTGACACATGGAGCGAATCCTCCATACTGGGTACAAGGTGTTTCTTTTAGCTTCCGGTGGGATCCGTAAAGCAGAGAAGCAAAGTAGAGGTAAGTATATGTTGGGAGTTTACAGTGGTGTGAAAAAGTGTTTGCCCCCTTCCTCATTTCCTGTTCCTTTGCATGTTTGTCACACTTAAGTGTTTCGGAACATCAAACCAATTTAAACAATAGTCAAGGACAACACAAGTAAACACAAAATGCAATTTGTAAATGAAGGTGTTTATTATTAAAGGTGAAAAAAAAAATCCAAACCATCATGGCCCTGTGTGAAAAAGTGATTGCCCCCCTTGTTAAAACATACTATAACTGTGGTTGTCCACACCTGAGTTCAATTTCTCTAGCCACACCCAGGCCTGATTATTGCCACACCTGTTCACAATCAAGGCATCACTTAAATAGGAGCTGCTTGACACAGTAAGGTCCACCAGAAGATCCTTAAAAGCTACACATCATGCCGAGACCCAAAGAAATTCAGGAACAATTGAGAAAGAAAGTAATTGAGATCTATCAGTCTGGAAAGGGTTATAAAGCCATTTCCAAAGCTTTGGGAATCCAGCGAACCACAGTGAGAGCCATTATCCACAAATGGCGAAGACATGGAACAGTGGTGAACCTTCCCAGGAGTGGCCGGCCGCCCAAAATTACCCCAAGAGCGGAGCGACGACTCATCCAAGAGGTCACAAAAGACCCCACAACAACGTCCAAGGAACTGCAGGCCTCACTTGTCTCAGTTAAGGTCAGCGTTCATGCCTCCACCATCAGGAAAAGACTGGGCAAAAATGGCCTGCATGGCAGAGTTCCAAGGAGAAAACCACTGCTGAGCAAAAAGAACATCAAAGCTCGTCTCAATTTCTCCACAACACATCTTGATGATCCCCACGACTTTTGGGACAACATTCTGTGGACCGATGAGACAAAAGTGGAACTCTTTGGAAGGTGTGTGTCCAAGTATATCTGGCGTAGAAGGAACACTGCATTTCAGAAAAAGAACATTATACCAACAGTAAAATATGGTGGTGGTAGTGTGATGGTCTGGGGCTGTTTTGCTGCTTCAGGACCTGGAAGACTTGCCGTGATAAAAGGAACTATGAATTCTGCTGTCTACCAAGAGATCCTGAAGGAGAATGTCCGACCATCTGTTCGTGTACTCAAGCTGAAACAAACTTGGGTTCTGCAGCAGGACAATGATCCTAAACACACCAGCAAGTCCACCACCGAATGGCTGAAGAAAAAAAAATGAAGACTTTGGAGTGGCCTAGCCAAAGTCCTGACCTGAATCCTATTGAGATGTTGTGGTATGACCTTAAAAAGGCTGTTCATGCTCGAAAACCCTCTAATGTAACTGAATTAGGACAATTCTGCAAAGATGAGTGGGCCAAAATTCCTCCAGGACGCTGTAAAAGCCTCATTGCACGTTATCGCAAACGCTTGGTTGCAGTTGTTGCTGCTAAGGGTGGCCCAACCAGTTATTAGGTTTAGGGGGCAATCACTTTTTCACACAGGGCCATGATGGTTTGGATTTTTTTCACCTTTAATAATAAACACCTTCATTTACAAATTGCATTTTGTGTTTACTTGTGTTGTCCTTGACTATTGTTTAAATTGGTTTGATGTTCCGAAACACTTAAGTGTGACAAACATGCAAAGGAACAGGAAATGAGGAAGGGGGCAAACACTTTTTCACACCACTGTATATAGAACCAAAGTACACCTGTTGCTTCATCTGGAAAGGGCAGAAAAAGGTTTGCTTTAACCCTTTCACCATCAGACCTTTTTATTTGCCACAAATGGTAAAATCTACATCCATGTCATGGAAATGACTTAAAACCCCTAAATATATTATTTTTAAATCATAAACACTATAAAATAAAAAGGTAGCTGTGATTTTTTATTATTATATTTAACTTTTTTAACATTTTTTTTTCTTAACATTATTGGGCAGATGACAACTACTCTTTATGGAGACATCAGGGGTCTTTTAAAGGTTTCAGTATAATGAACTTCTGACATCTGGAATCCATACAAGACCATAAAAGTTAAATGCACACCACTGCATACAATCGGGATATGAGCAGGAGACCAGTATACCCATCAGTCATTGACTGTCCTGTCCAGTAAAGTCCCTGATAAACATCCCAGTTTTTGCAAGACATTAAGCCAATTCAAGCATGGCTTTGGATTATCGAGTTATGTACCTTTTAAAAACCAAATACTGATGAGTACATGCAAGCATTAGAAGTGCTCATTATCAATCACAGGGCACAGTCCTTCAGCACAGGCCTTTCAGTCAGCATGAAGCAAGCTTAGGGTCATCTGGTCAGAAGAAATGTGGAGACCAGACCGGACAGTTTTCTCATAACAAAAGTATTCCTTAATCTATTACTGATCTAAGTATCTTCCCCATTTTCTTGCCTTAAGCTACTCATAAACATGGGATAACAATGACATTAGCAGGATCACACAGCAAACCTCATGTGTACAGGTAGTGGAAGATCATTCTTAAAGCATAACTCCAGCCAAAACATTTTTTGTCTAGTTTTGAATACAATAGAGATGAGTTGCATTCTCTGTTAGCATTTAACTGTGATCTACTCATGAAGGTAAGATTCACTCTTTCTGTTTGTAATGGTGACCATCCCTACTGCAAGAGAGAGTGACACAAATTCAACATTTTACAGTTGTCACTGAAACAGGAGCAATCTACCATTGGAGACATTTGTCCTCCAGAGGTGGGATTTCCTCACATTTTTGGGAGTTTTCCACTTACTTTTTGTTGTATTTCTGTGATAAGAAATGCAGGAAAATTTCCCTGATGGAGCACAGACCACAATAAAGACCTGACAGAGATTGTACCTCTTATGCCCTGTACACACGATAGGATTTTCCGACAACAAAATCCATGGGATTTTTTCCGACGGATGTTGGCTCAAACCTGTCTTGCATACACACAGTCACACAAAGTTGGTCGGAAATTCCGAACGTCAAGAACGTGGTGACATACAACACGTACGACGGGCCGAGAAAAATGAAGTTCAATAGCCAGTGCGGCTCTTCTACTTGATTCCGAGCATGCGTGGCACTTTGTGCATCGGAATTGTGCACACACGATCGGAATTTCCGACAACGGATTTTGTTGTCGGAAAATTTGAGAACCAGATCTCAAATTTTGTTTGACGGAAATTCTTATGGAAAATGTGTGATGGAGCCTACACACGGTCGGAATTTCCGACAACAAGGTCCTATCACACATTTTCAACCGGAAAATCCTATTGTGTGTACAAGTAGAGCTAAACGTTATAATTAGTTAAAATCAACGTCCTTTACATTTATCAATAACTACGCAATACAGCTGCCTTCCTACAAAGCTATTCAATTCACATTCACTCAGGTAAGGCCTCCCACTACACAAATCTAAAAAGGATTGATCGTAATGTGTGTGGCTAGCTTTACCAGCAATCAACCACTCTACATTTTTTTCTGCCACCTGCTTTTGCTTTATCGGAGATCATGGTATTTGGCCAGTCCTTCCCACTCAAACATAAATGCTGGGGCAATCTAAGCATGCACATTAATGGAAAGAATTGGTAAATATTGCCTGCATATCCAGCCCATAGTCTCTGGTTAGTTTTAATCACGTAGGAAACTGGATTTTACCTAAATCAAACATTTGACATTCTTGTGTGTAAAAGTTTGGGCCTTTGCATGTTTTATTACACTTGTCTGTATTGCAAGTAGTAAAAAGAGACATAAACTAGCCTTGATGTTGACCACAAATGGCCTTGAACGTAATTGGTTTCTATCTATTTTAAAATTACTCGACAGATACAAAGCTATAAATATGGGCAGTAAAACATCACAAACAACGTACTATTTATGTATCACATATAAGTGTAATTTACCGGGAAGAAAATATTTTCCTGTTTCACTTATGAGACCAGACTCAGCGTTCTTGCTGCTGAGCTAAAATTTCCATCATAATACAGATGGCAGAACATAACAGGAACAGGACTGGTAAAATTCACTCAGGAGACATGATTTACCCGCTGAAAATCTCCAGCTTACAGCCTGGCATTTATTTCATGCAGCTGAATATTCTTCTTGCCAACACCCTATGGCTACCAAAACCCTTATTTATTAAAGGCCCTAAATATGAGCACTATCTTGAATAGCACTCAAAAGACAAAGAAACATGTGCCCAGAGACAGCAGACCTTTCTAGAAGCACTGGATAAATGGATTATACATCCCTTAGATTATACGTAACGTAAGTGGACCATCTAACTTTAGCAGCATAGTAGTGTATCCTGGAGAAAAAGAGCCATTCACTGACTTATCTTACTTGGTATTGTCACTTAAAAACTAAAGAGGATCTGTGAAGGAGAAGGCCATGTTAATCTATGGCCTATGAGGGATTTACATCAATCTAGATTGAGAGTGTTAATTTCTCAGCATTAAAATAGCTGCACCTTTTGTTCTACACTGGTTTAATTAAACCTACAAAAGTGTTGGCAGCAGTTCTGTAAACATCAATGATGGGGATTATATAACTGTCAGCATGCAGGTTTGCTGGCCCTGCAGTTCCTTACCCTTGGCAATATTGCAAAACCTTTATGTAGCAAGGGTGAGCTTGGAGGGAACCAAGGCAGAGTGAACGGAAGTTAAATTGACATAGTGTGAGGTTGTATTTGCATGACATTACTGAGAATTCTTGGCTGCAGTAGAACTACTGAATGCTGCAGGATTACGTGGTGAAAACGAATATGGAATCTGCCCAATACAAGAAGAAATTTGCCAATTTTTAAGAGAACTGTCACAGCACTCCTGCTTTCCCTCTACTCCCTGCACGTCCCTCACCTCTCCACACCATATACGTGCAGCACCCAAGCCCCTTGCACACAATTCCTGCCACCCCATACCTCCTGTGGTGCCAGGCTGTCAGATTCCCTGCTGCAGTTGGTGTATTGATCTACTTACAACGGCTGCAGACTTCCTTCCCCCCTGGCGCCAGGGTCTAGCGGGCACATCGTGCACTTATTCCTGCACTGTGCCCCGCCAATAGACAAAGGGTTCATCCCAACCGTGCACCTGATGTGGACACACAAGAAGGCGGTAAAGCCTGTTACCTGGGCAATCTAATGCTAAGCCTCAGATGGCCTGGGTCGCGGGATTGTGCTCCTGCTCAGTTACATCTACCTGGGATGGGGCAATAGTCCCAGTTTTTTCTTGCTGCCAGTCCCATGTGCCTGTGAGGATCCCAGACTGGGGTCCAGCCTCCAGGAGTTGTCTCTGCCTCCCATTGCCCTGCAACTTTTCTACTTGTGCCCTCTGCTTTCCCAAGCTCCCAACTCATAAACCAGGGTGCCCAGTGCTCCTCTCCCTCAGGACCCTTTGGAACTGGCCATCCCTCACTCAGACTACCTTGCCAGCAACCCATAGTCATCCTCAGCGTGAGTCCCTGAACCCTCCTGTCTCTACCCTTGCAGTGCCCTATTACCACCCTGAGGATCGTTCCCCCTTGCTGTGCTGTCTTACCTCCCTGAGGATCATTCTTCCTTGCTGTGCCTCCTTGTTTCTCTGTGAACTGTTTCCCCTTTGCTGTGCCATATTACCGCCCTGAAGATCATTCTCCCTTGTTGTGCTTTTTTGATGCCTTGTGGATGGTTTCCCCTTTGTTGTGCCATATTACTGCCCCTGAGGATCATTTTCCTTTGCTGTGCCTTCTTGTTGCCCCGTGCACTGTGTCTCCTTTGCTGTGCCATATTACCGCCCAGAGGATCTTCCCCCTTGCTTTGCCATCTTACCCCCCCTAAGGATAATTTTCCCTTACTGTGAGTCCTTGTTGCCCTGTGGATTGTTTCCCCTTTGCTGTGCCATATTACCACCCTAAAGATCATTCTGACTTGCTGTGCCTTCTTATTGCCCCGTGGACTGTGTCTCCTTTGCTGTGACATATTACCACCCTGAAGATCATTCTCACTTGCTGTTCCTTCTTGTTGCCCTGTGGATAGTGTCTCCTTTCGTGTGCCATATGACCACCCAGAAGATTATTCCTCTTACTGTGCCTTGTCATTCCTCGGTGACTGTTTCCCCTCTGCTGTGCGATATTTCCACCTCATGGATTGATAACTTCCCTGGCAGTAATCCTAAGTGTGGCTCGGGGTTAATTTTCAGTACCAAAAGCGGTAACGCCGAGCCACACTCGGGAAAACAACGTAGTATTCATGTACTGTTGCTACCTTTAAGCGCCGCGACGCAAGAGGGCGGAAGCGGGTGGGAAAGCCAAAAAGTTCGAAACATAACATACAAACACTATACATTATAATCTGTTAGGATTACATTGCTGTATCAAATCACTTCACCTCAGTTTTGTCCCTAGTGCTTTGTCCAGTGCCCTGCCTGCGCTTTTACCATTCTTTCTGCCTGGAAACGTGAGAACGTCCATGGCATCCAAAAAGTGTCCCTTTAGGTCAAAAGCGGTTTTAGACCAGCTAGAAAACAGCATTCGGGAATTAGAATCACTTGCAGAAATGAGCGATAGTGATTCGTGGGGAAAGTCGTCATCAGACACTGAAAGTGATGATAGCGACAATTCTGCGACTGAGCTCAGTGATGTGAAAACTTGGTGCTCTATTGACTGTGGTACGGATTAAGCAGCGCCCCCAAGATTCCCATTTACTGGAGCATCTGGTATGAAAGTAGAGGTTGAACATGACAACCCCTTGGCATACTTACAATTATTTCTGACCGATGAGGTTATTGAAAAAATTGTTACTGAGACAAACTGGTACAAAGAGCAACAATTTGCTACTACGCATCGGAAGTTTCCAAGAAGCAGAAAGTGGAACCAGTGACCAAAGATGACATTTGGAAATTTCTGGGCCTAATAATACTTCAGGGAGCGGTGGGGAAACCCCTGCAGAAGTGGTATTGGACAACTAATAAATTACTTGCCACTCCATTCTTTGGCACGGTCATGTCAGAGTACAGATTTTCCCTGATCATGAAATATTTACACTTCGAAAACAACGAAGAATCTGATGAAACTACTCATCCTGCACCAAAACTAAAGAAAATTTGGGAAGTATCTCAAATTATTCTAAAGAATTTGTAACAGAGCTATGTGCCAGAAAGAGATATCAGCAGAGATGAAAGGCCTACAAGGGAAGGCTCAGCTGGGTACAATATATTGCATCAAAGAGATAGCTATTTGGCATAAAATCCTACATGCTATGCAAATCGTCATCTGGCTACATTTGGAATTTAGTCATATACACTGGAAAAGGAACAAAATTCAATCCAAAATGCAGCAACTATGGAATGCCAACATCTTCCGTTCTTTCACTCATTGAGCCATTGCTAAATCAGGGCTACTGCATAACAACCGACAGCTTATATGTTTGGCAATAAGAAGCTGAAGACTGGACTGAAGACTGGAGAAAGATGTGTGCCTAATGAGTACAGATCAAAATACCTCCATTGTTATGGTACGCATGAAAGGTGGGAAAGAAATCATGAAGCCACAAGTAGTGATGGACTACAATACCACCATGGGAGGTGTCGACAGAGCCGACCAAGCAATGACATTCTACCCAGCAATGAAGAAACAACAAAAGAAGTACTACAAGAAGATCTTCAGGCATTTTCTTGAGCAATGCTTGTGGAATGCCCACATTCTGCTCAAAAAAAGAGTGACAAGCCTGTGATTCATTCTGACTTCATTTGAAAAGTTGCAGAACGTATCTCTGTGAACCGCCAAAAACCATCAATGGCTGTGAATAGAGTTAGACGTCGTGCTGTTGGCGTTGTCAACCCAGAACGCTTGATTGGTCGTCACTTCATGGACTACATTACACCAACCCAGAAAAGTCAGCACCTACAAGGATGTGCGTGGTTTGTTGCTCGAAGCGAGATGACAGTGGAAAGAAAATCAGAACGGAAACCAGGTTCCAATGTCTGATTGTGACGTCGAACTTTGTGCAGTCCAATGTTTCACAATTTTGTATACCCGGGTTGTTTACTAAACCAATATGCATTGAATAGAATTTATTATTATATTATTTTTTATAATTATTTATTATAGTATAATTTAGGATTCTGTGTTTCAAACTTTATCATACCCGGGATGTCTAGTGGACTCTTGTTTGGACAGATTTAAGTGAGTTATTCCTAAGAATTACAGGCCTACGTACCGCTTTGACATTCAAAAATACTGACATAATCAGACCGCCAGGGAGGTTAACCCTTGCAGTGCCACACTACTGCCCTTGCTGTGCCATATTGGCATTCTGTGGACTATTGATCATTGCTGTGATTTATTGTTGCTCTGTGAACTATTTCTGTGCGCTGTGTCCTACTGCTGCCCCTCCTGTATGTTCAAGTTCCACAATAAACACCCGCACATGGGGCTCCTTGCGATGCGGCTCTGTGTGCTCTCTGTGCTCTGAGTCTGTCACAAGAACCAATGAAAAATAACTGAATCCTTTTTGGCTTCATTCACACTTTTGCGATCTGTTGCAGCTCACTGCATTGCGTGCTAACGTGTGTTGCATTAAGAAAGCCCATTCATTATGAAAAGACTGCCAAAACACCACAGTGGATCAAAAAACATAAAACCCTTTTTTAGTAAAGCAGCAGCGTGATGCACTATACTGTACAATGCATTGGGGTATATTAACAAAGAATGAGAAAGCAGGAAAACCATATATAAAACATGTGTAGCCAAGCTGCAATACACAAGTGCGAATGGGCCCTAACTTTGTTTGATGGAAGGCATAAAAAGCTGCAGGTTTTTATTTAAACTGTAACAAAACTGTTGAGTTTTGATCTACTGAGAAAAATATGTGTCTAAAAAATGAGAGTGTTATCAGCTATTTTCGGTCTCATTGCGTATACAAACTGCTACCCTGCAATTGGCTATTGTCTAAGTCAGTGTTTCTCAAACTTTTTTCAGTCAAGGCACCCTTTAAAATTATAGACAATCTCTAGGCACCCTTTATAATTATGAACAGTCTTAAGGCACCCTATTCTTAAATGTAAAAAAGTATTCTTATGCCGCGTACACACGATCGGAATTCTTGTCGGAAAAAACTCTGACGGTTTTTCCGACGGAATTCCACTCAAGCTGTGTTGCCTACACATGATTACACCAAATTCCGATGGTCAATAACACAGCAGCATAAAACACGTTCGACAGCACTATAAAAGGGAAGTTTAATGCTTCCGAGCATGCGTCAAATTGTTTCCGAGCATGCGTCGGAATTTTGCGTGTCGGAATTGCATACACACGATCGGAAAATCCGATAGAAAGGTTTTCCGTCGGAAAAATTGAGAACAGGTTCTCAATTCAAAGTCCGTCGGAAATTCCGACAGAAAAAGACCGTTGGGCATACACACGGTCGGAAAATCCTATGAAAAGCTCCCATCGGACTGTTTCCATCGGAAATTCCGACCGTGTGTACGCCGCATAATAGTTTTACATAATGCGGCAGCATCGATACATGTAGGACACCCAACATTAGAGGTGATTTATTCTTACAAAGCAAATACACGTTTGCACACTAGTACCGACTAGTATTCCAGTGTTTTTCCTCCCCCTTTAGTTTCCATCACTCAGCTAATGTGACCCCAGTGTTGACGGGGAGAAGGAAACAAGGATGTTGTGCAGGCAATCAACACCCTTCTTATCATCACTGATGACATCACTGGTTGTTAGGATGCCAGTGGCTAGATGGTGCACAATAAAAACCTGTGGCTTTGTGTAAATAAAAGGCAGTCTTGATCCACCTACTGGTTTGTATACATTTTTGGGTCATTTTTAGGCATTTTGCCAAGGCACCCCTGAAGAAACCTCAAGAGACCCCAGGGTGCCTGGGTACCCTCGTTGAAAAAGGCTGGGCTAAGTCAATGCCTATGTCCACCTTATAGAAATATCTAACGTTCCAAATAAACTTTTGGCATTGAGTTGATACTTTGCACCTTTGTCTGCTGTCTTCTCATTATCACAAGCTCTAGTGGGGAAGCTGATACAGCAGAAGGGAAACAAAGTCCGTGCAGATTTAAAGTGCTTGTAAAGTCTCAATATTTTTTCTATAAAAATAACAAACATGTTAAACTTACCTACCCCGTTGCAGTGGATTTGCACAGAGCAGCCCTGATCCTCCTCTTCTTGGATGCCTCTTCTATGCCTCTGGCCCCTCCCTCCTGTCAGTGCCCCCACAGCAAGCAGTTGCTATGGGGGCACCCAAGCCGAGCTGCAGCTATGTGTGTCCATTCAGACACAGTGCT
The DNA here is from genome assembly GCA_028564925.1 of Lithobates sylvaticus. Lineage (NCBI taxonomy): Eukaryota > Metazoa > Chordata > Amphibia > Anura > Ranidae > Lithobates > Lithobates sylvaticus. Next base: position 64,384,439 of record CM053031.1, on the reverse strand, counting down.
GTGGTTCGGCCCCACCCCTCTCTCCTGATTGGCTAATTGACTTTGATTGACAGCAGCAGAAGCCAATGGCACCACTGTTGTGTCTCAGCCAATCAGGAGGGCGAGTCCCAGAAGGCCAAGACACTCGTGGACATTGCTGGACAGAGATGGGACTCATGTAAGTATTAGGAGGGCAAGGGGGGCTGCTGCACACAGAAGGCTTTTTATCTTAATGCATAGAAAAAAAACCTTCTGAATTTACAACCCCATTAACCCCTGAGAGATTATCTAGTAATCCCACAGCCCCATAGTAAAAAAATTAAATAAAAAAAAGATGAAAAAACAAGTCTTTAAAAACATAAAGAAACAAATAAAATAAAGTAAACACAAACCTATTATAGTTTCCATTTAAAATGTGAATTTCTAAGCACAGAGTCCACTTCTAACTCTCAACTTTACAGCAGCGTGAAATTGATTATTAAAGTTGGACTGCAAAATAAAACATCAGTTTGTGCCTTGGGGACATTTGAGATCGGGAAACTTGTAGTACATCAAGCTTTCGTGTGATGACAGCAAACAGTGACTTATGGGGCAGCTGTGGGAAAAGGGGAGTGTTTACTTGTTTCATTCTAGCTAAAGAATATGAAGCAAGTCCATGCTGAACCAGGTAACAGTTTAAAGAAAAAGGAAAAACACAAAAGGCCAAGTTTTCTCAACTTCGCCTACAGTATTTGCTGGAAAATAACAAGTACAATAGAGTGCAAATATACTTCAAAGCAGGCCTGTAAGATGGTTCTATAATGTTACACTGGCTCCGATCCCGGCTAGCAGGTATCTTCGGATTCTGCACACATATTTTTACATGTCTTTTGCAGTGTAGCAGGAACCTGAAATATCTGTATGCACTATAAAAAGAGCTAAACAGACTCATATCTAGTAGCATAACTTGAGAGCCTCCAAGTGCTCCATTACACTATTTTAGTTTTACGCTCTAACCATATCTTGCCTTCCAATTGCCCATCATAATTATGGCTCAATACTAAAGGCAGAAGAAGGATACAGGTCCGAGCTTCACTATAGAAGCTGCTCAAGTTAACCTGGCTTCTTTGAAAGAACATACATCCTGGTGCCTGCTTTTTAGCCTGCCACCTATTTAGCCCATTTAGAGTGACCAGAAGTGTACTTTAAGTAAATAAATCTGAACCACTTTAAAGCAGTGAAGCAGTACTTTCCTTATAAAATAATCCTAAATCTGTGGAAAAACAGCAACCTTGAATGTGGCCTCTGAATCGTTTCGCTGACTCAGTAAAAAGCCGGATACTTAGGCCGAAATTTACATATTTACGAACATCTTTCCACCATTAAATGCCTCTCAGCCTTCCATGACCTTCTTTTTCCTGAACTATCTGCATACATATCCACTGACAGATAACTGCCTAATGTGATTCCACAATTTTATGATATGCAAATGGCTCAACTTCAGGCTTTCAAGACTGATTTCAGCTGTAATGACTGTCTAGATATGTTTCTAGAGGTGAAGGTTGTCTGTCTGTCCTGTCTAAGACTTCAGGGAGTTTCAAATAATTTAATATTCCTCTGTGCAATTCCAGAAAAAAAAAGTTGTCTGATCTGTTCATTCAGTTTGTTTTTAAGCTCACGCCCAGACTCAACCACTTACATTTTGAATATGTCACATGACAATTTTAATGAAGCTACCAAGCAGATTTTATTATGGCCCCTACCCTGCATGATTACCAAAACCAAATGGTGTTTGGTAAAATGTATCTGCTTGTTCTAGACAACAAAACAAGTTCCTTTTTTATGACAAAGTATTGAGCACCCATCCCTTGTGTGTTCATGGAGACAGCCAGCACTAAGTTTCCTTTGGACATTGAGAAGCAGCAGCTGAGAGCCTGCAGATACCAGGAATAGATAATATGAAGCCATTCTTGAGACTCTTTACTGCAACAGCCCCATTCACTCTGTATTTCTCCTTTGTTTTAGAATGTATACACACTTTCAGAAGGCAGCAAGAAAGTGTGTTTTTTTTTTCTTGTGTCTTGGCTCTTTGGGGGCACATAATAAAATTAACATGTCTATGAACCTCAAAAACCTTAGAGATTTGGAGACTGCCTCACCATGCATGTATCCGAACGAGATTACACATAGTGGGATTAAGCATGCAAAGTCACCAAGACCTATTATATAGCACCATTCAAAGTAGAGGTGAAAGCATATCCCTATGTCCCAGAGCATGAGGTGCAGGCTTGTTCCAAAACCAATCCAGAGGGACAGTAAATGTAAATAGGAAAGGATCGCTGCTACTCCTGACAAGCCCAGGTGATTAAACAATAAGGAGCGGTCTTAGCCTACATGTCTCCACCAAACCACAAACCATCACTCCCTACCATGGTCACTACACCAGAGAGAAAATAGTTTGTGAGACCCATCTGGGGTTCTGCAGTGAGAAGCATTTAGCACTGCGTCAAAGAAGATGTTTCTCTTGTTGCAAACATTTCACAGCACAGCATAACAATATTTCTAGGTACCTCTCCACAATCACCTTTCATGGCAGTCTCAACAATGGGTCACACACGGCTTCACTCGCTACCCTGTTGGTGTACGTGTCTCTTCAGATCTCCCCTCACTATTTCAAGTTCTCATCACATCACAGCAACCAAAGTTATTCCCCTTCTAGAGTACTTGTGTTCTCTCCAGGCCAGGTTATCATTCACGGTGCTTAAGATTGATACACTTGTAATTAAAGTAATACTAAAGGTTCATTTAAAATAAAAAGATGTTATACTTACCTGTTCTTTGCAACAATATTGCACAAAGCGATCCCATTCCTCCTCTATGACAGTCCCCCGTCGGTGCTGTCCACTCCTCCTTCCTTTAGATGCCTCCTTAGCAAGCTGGGTGTTATAGAGGCACCCGTTCAGGCATACATCCATAGACACACCCCTGCTCCCTCCTCACAGGAGTTTTGTTGACAGCCTATGGCTCCTGCTGTGCTCAGTGTCTCCTGTGAGACCAGGAAGTGAGAGGAGCAGTGCTGCAGCCAGGAAAGCGCTGGAGCAGTGACAGGAGCCAGGTAAGTGTATAGGGATGGGAGTGGATAGAATAGGCAGTGGTAAGTTTTTTACCTTAATGCAGAAAATGCATTAGGGTAAAAAAATATATATATATATTTTGACTTTTGTTCTAATGTTTAAACTTGTATTTACAGTACTTAACATCATTCTGTATATAATCAACATCAGCCACACATTTTGTTGGAGGTCAATACCAGTCTCACAGCTTCAATTTCTGCAAGAACACTTGTCGTGGGTTCCTACCCTGTACAGGGGATCAAACTACTCTGAAGAGAAGGCACACCCAACAGCCACAATGGGAAGCAGAGCCAGCAGTTCCACAAACTCTCAGTGCATGGAAACCCACCGCTCGGCTATATCACCTCAGATTATCAATGAACTAGCTAGAAGCAGCAGCTCATCTCTGTGACAGTGGTTCCCCCATACTCAGAAGTATCATACATTTCCTTTGCTCCTGGTGCTGAATGGAGAGATAGGTAATCAGAAGAAATGTAATAGCAAAAATTAGCAAAACACAGGTTTGTTTTAGGAAAAATAAAAAAAATTTGTGACAAAAATAAAGAGCTTGCCTCCTACAAATGCTTGTTGCTTGACTGTTCTGTCTTTCATACTTTGGGTCAAAGGGTTGATTTACTAAAGGCAAATAGGCCGCTCACTTAGCAAAGGAAGTTGCACATTGCAATGAAATTTGCCCCACAGATTAGTAAATGTGGTGACATTTCAGTGTGCAAAGATTACCCAATCCTGTGCAAGGAAAATAAAAACACTGCATTTTTACTTGCACATGATTGAATGATGGAAGTCCACAGAGCTTCACTTTATTTGCTAAGCTTTGGGGCAAATTCCATTCCAAAGTACAATTCCTAATGCAAAAAAAAAAAACTGCCCATTTACCTTTATTAAATACAACTCCTGATATATATACCAGGTGCTTTGAAAATATTTAAAGTAGTTGCATTAGCATGTTGGCTAAGACATATGTAAATGCAGAAGCAAAGGTTGGCAATGACGGCCTATAAGTTTACCTCAGTATGTTTCCTGAGAAGTATGGGTTTTTTTTTTTCCCCATAACCACACTTACCTAGGTGGATGCAGCATCGGTCCGATGCTGCATCTGCCTCCTGGCGCCTCTACACGAACAACCGAGCGATCCAACATCGCTGATAGCTCGGTTCTCACAGTGCCCCGCTCTGCTTGTTCATTGGATTGCTGAACTGTGTAGGAGCGGGGAGCGGCCCTCTCAGGCTCTCATTCCAGATCCAGAATCCCATTGTCGGGATGATGCGGTGCCTGGACGGATTTCTGTGACGTCAGCAGAGAGCGGACTTCAGTCCGTTCTCTGCTGGAAACGGGTCACAAGAGTGGCAAAAAAATAGCACTCCTGTGAATCCATAGGAGAAGTCCAGCCAAACAAGCTTTGGCTGGACTACTCCTTTCAGTGGGTATTTAAAAGCAAATGGCACATAATGTAACTTTTTATTTAATAAACGCAGTCTAGTATTTTCCTTGTGTGTAACAAATGCATGGCAACAAAATTGAAAAAGTAATAAAATGATACTTTTTTTTTTAAAGTTTTCCTTTATTGACACTATAATGCTTTAGCACGAGCTTGGTTTGGAAAGGGGATGCTATAATATCACATTAAAAGCAAGCTGCTCAAGCAATTAGCTTGATGTCTTGTACTGCAAGTGTGAAAAGACAGTGCAGCAGAAGACAGCTAAATTAATAAAGTATAAAACACAGAAAATTATAGTATAACCTAAATTAAATGGGCAAAAAAAAATTAAAGGGACAATTAACCTATTTGCTGCTTGCAAATGCTAAAAAATATGAACAATACTGAAAAGATTTCAAAGAATGATCAGAGTGGCCGTGTAGTCTAAAGTATATATAACAATACAATTGTAAAATAAAACACAGCCATGTATACAGTATTTGTGCTTTGTGTGGATGCCGACAAAGGAGGGGCACGAGAGCCAACCACAAGAGTCTATTCAAGAAGAGTCCGGCTGCAGGATGTAAACATAGTAGCAGGCTGTGGTGGTAAAAACAACGCAATTAAGGAGCTGTGAGAGAGGGAGGTGGTTAGTTGAGCTCAGTGAAGTGTAGGCAACAGAATAAGTGAACTCAGATCTCCTCTTAAGGTGCCACCATATTTTGCCACACCTACCAAAATGTAGAAAAATGGGACTGTATAGGTACAGAAACATACCCAACCAAAAAGTAGAAAAATGGTCCAACCAAAAAATTGAAAAATGTTTCTGTAGCTTTAACGTCCCATTTTTCTACTTTTGGGTTGAAAGATACAGTGCATACAACTGTAGGGATGTTGGTACTAGTCATATCTATGGGGATATCAATTGTGTAAATTCTTCCCCACACCTGTCATTCAGATGACTGGCTGAGGCTATCAAACAATCCCTGCACTGCTTTGACCCATGCATGTGTGATAATTCACAATGACATAAAAGCAGTCACATGAGAGCTGGCAACCATGTCACTAGCTCCCACTGTAAACATGCTTCCCAGTTCATTTTACATTTTTAACCCTCCTGACAGTAATCCCGAGTGTGGCTCTGGGTTAAATTTCAGTACCATTAGTGGTGACCCCCAAGCCACAATCAGGATTGCATTGCAGAATCCTGGTACAACGTACTTACCTTGTCACCAGGATCCTGCGATGTCCCCCTGCTGTGTCATCCGCCGGATTATCTGCCTAATGTCCTGTGTTCCGGGGCTCCATTCCCTGCGAACGTCGCGATGCATGGGGGCAGAGCCCAGAGGCAAATTCAAAAAGTACAAAAAACTTAACACATACCTTACATACATATCTTACAGATTACATTACTGTATCAAATCATTTCACATCCCTTTTGTCCCTAGTGCTTTGTCTAGTGCCCTGCAAGTACTTTTATAGTATATATACTGTTCTTTCTGTCTGGAAACTTGAGATTGTCCATGGCAACCAAAAAGAGTCCCTTTACGTCAAAAGTGGTTTTAGACCAGCTAGAAAACAGCGATAATAAATTAGAACACTTGTAGAATTGAGGGATAGTGAATCATGGGGAAATTAATTTTATTATTATTATATTATTATTTTTTATAAATATTTATAGTTATTTATTATATTATAATTTATGATTTCGTGTTTCAAACGTTATCCTACCCGGGATGTCTACAGACAGATTTAAGTGAGTAATGCTGTATATACAGGCATACCCCACTTTTAAGTACACAATGGGATTAATTTACTAAAGTTGGAAAGTGCAATATTAGGCTCACTTCTGCATAGAAACCAATGAGCTTCCAGGTTTTATTACCAAAGCTTAATTGAACAAGCCAAGGTTAGAAACTCATTGGTTTCTAGGCAGAAGTGAGCCTGATTTTGCACTTTCCAGCTTTAGTAAATAAACCCCATTGTGTACTTAAAAGTGGGGTATGCCTGTACATGGTCTAATTTCAAAAGAATTTTCTTTTGTAAATCTGAAAATTTGTGCGTTTTGTGATCCGATGGTGCCACCATTGATTTCGAAATTCGAACAACCAAGCCTTCAATTTCACCTTATGTTGCTACAGAAAAGAATTTTCGTGGCTGGGAATCTTCTTTTCTTTCCGGGAATTTTCTTTTCTTGCACATGCGCACTTCTTTTTCGATGACATTTCTCGCACGATTCTCCCACCATTAATTAGAAAATCATTAGTTTTTCCAAAAATTTCCAGCATGTCTGATTACTCGAATTCGATGGCCGCATGAAAATTGGCTGTTGCTGCAGCCCATTAATGGTGCGAAATACGAACAAAAATTCTTAGATAAGATTCATGTATGGCCTTGCCTTATTCCTAAGAATTACAGGCCTACAATATAAAACGCCAAATTTCTATGCAAAACAATGTACCCCGTTGAGATTCAAAAATCTGACATAATCATACCGCCAGGGAGGCTACGATTGCACAGCACTGCTATCCCAACTTCTACCAATTATTTCCAGCAAAGAAGGGGTGTTTTTAAACTGCTTTAACTTTTCTATCAGAAGGTAACTATTTCAACACATATGAGGAATTGAGGAATTTAAATGTTTACTGTGAGGGTATAGAATGGAGTAAATGTTCACTTTAAGGCTGAGAAAAAGACAAAAGACCATCAAGTTCAACCTAACGTAATAGCACTAATTCAGAGGAAGATAAAACCAAAATCCAGTGAGATAGCTAACAATTTAGCTTCATAGGAGAGGAGAAAAACAGAATCTTTCCTGACCCTGTCACTGACATTTAGACAGATTCCCCAGAAGACTCCACTAATGAATCTTACCAACTACTGCTTGAGCTGTCCTTTCTACTACAACAAGCATTCAATCTAGATTTAAATTCTCTTATACTGTTGGTCAATATCAGCTATTCCAAGGAGAATTTCAAAGTCGGACTCCCTGTGAGAGCAAGATTACCTAATCCAAAGAAAAAAACACAGTGGGGTTGATTTACTAAATGAAAATAGACTATGCACTTTGCAAAGTGCAGTTGCTCCAGAGCTTCATAAATGAGGTAAGGTTTAACTTTACAAAGAATAACCAATCACATGCAAGGAAAATAAATAAAACAGAATCTTTGTTTGCACATGATGGGATGATGGAAGTCAGCAGAGCTTCTGCTCATTTACTAAGTTCTGGAGCAACTGCTCTTGCAGAGCTCTCTCCTTCTGAACCACATATGTAAAGCTGATCTGTAGCCTACCTAAAAAGGTATATTTATGTTTTTTATACCCAGTTATGCTTTGAAATATATTTACTATGCATGAACTCCAAGGAAATGTGCAGTTTTGCAGCAGGGTGAACCACTGTGTGCAGAAGCTCCTGTGAGGCAAAAACAATGTACCCAAAAAGTCGCTCCCAACTCTGATCGTATCTAGAGACCATGTAGTGCATGTTTTTCAGAATTCCATCTTCCATCTTACTATTGTCCAAACAAAAATCTTGACAGAACCCAATTGTTGAACATAAACAAAGACAACAAAAGGTACTTAACACAAGGATTCATTTATTGCCAAAGTCCCCCCCCCCCCCAACAAAAAAATGAACTTCCCTGTAATGAAGTATGCCCCATGTTGTGCAGGCAACTGGATCCTGTAGAAATTGTCTGTGCTGGGATGTCCCATCCTCTTCCTATGGCTTTACTTCAGACCACTGCTATAGTTAATAGCGCCAAATCTTTTGTGAAGCCACAGTTAATACAACCCTTACTGAGACCGGGGACCTGCCCCTCCCTCCTTTCCACTGGAAAAAAAAATTTCAGAGTGTACACTGCATGCAACATGTTTACTGAATGGGGAAGAGAATCGTGTAACTAATCAACATTTCCCCCATTCAGAGACGACCGAGAAACACATGATTCAATCTAAACAACGGTGTGTTATTTACCCTTACATTGGAAAATCCCAAGTAGTCATATTCTGATACTAACCCAGGACTGCAGATTTCATACACATATGGGATCAAAACCATTAGAGAAATCACTTTTGCCAGTACCCTGCTGAGTTTTAGCTTTGGTTAAAATGAATTGGTCAATAACCATTTTTTTCAGCTATATCAAGCTCAGCTCAGCAAAGGATCTTCAGTTTTCAGATATTAAACTTAAGGTACAATATATTATCCTGAAATACAGTGGTGGCCCGTCCATCCGGAGCGCAAGGGTGACACCCTTCTAATCCATGCGCCTGGCCCCTAATGTACATGCAGGGCACGGGTTTTATTTTTCTTTGAAGCACATGATTAGAGCCTGAGGCCTTAAAAAAAGCAAATTAATATTTGCTATTGTCTTCCTGATTCTCCTCCCCGCCAATCAGGAAGCAGATACTGATACCTAATTGGCCAGGGAGTCAAAGGATTCCCGGGCAATCGGGTTTCAGGGCCCACTTCCTGTTCGGCCGGGAGGAGAAGCAATGGCCCTGGGCGAGGAGAAGCAATGGCCCTGGGCGAGGAGTAGCAGCAGCCCTGGCCCCGATCCTTGTCATCTGCCTCCGATCCTTGTCATCTGCCTCCTAAGGTACAGAGGCCTCAAATCGTCCATTCCCATGAAGGGGGAGGGGGATTTATCGCCGCCTCTCCATCTGTCTTCCTCAGTCTCCAGCCGACGCTGCTGAAATATCTACTCCAAATTCACTTTCCTTAATTTGGCATTGTCTTGTGTGTTGACTAGTGTCTAAAGCTATAACCTCTGTTTGTGGGAGAAGGATATACTAGAACAGTGCGAGGACAAACTACAATATCAAATTCCACCAAATGCTTTACTTCACTCCAGATCAGCTTAACAGAATAGAATGAGTTAGAACCAAAGCTTGCCCTTGTTGCCAAGCAGACTCTATACATAAGGTATGAATCTGAGGAACTCTACACACACTGGTGAATTCTGGCTTATTAGAATCCTTCAGGGAATTTTAAGTCAAACTGGCACTCCTTGGCATACTTGGCAATAGTCCACTTTCAGATTATGATAAGCTTCTCCTTTATAACGCAGGGAGAAGAAAAATTACTTCTATGGAATCTATCTATCATGCCTTAGAAATCAGCTTAGGTTATTTGATCAATTGAGCCTTGCCTCTTTACAAGCTTACATACCTTAGAAGCAATTGTCCATATAAATTTGAGAAAGAAAAGGATTGCTTAATGGCTTAATGATGACAAGTAAATGATGGCTTTAGGATGACAAAACGCTTCCTGATTTGGACTGAGGTTCCTGCGTTGTTTTATATTTCAGAGTAGCAGACAACTGTTCATTGTTTTAGCGTCCTAGAGGCCAGAGAGTTGGAGGGAGGTGTGGTGATGAATGCATAAAGATAAAAAATGTGTATGTATTAGACATGTGCATTCATTTTCGTTCGAATGCATTTTCGTCCTAATTTCGGGTATTTAACGCGCAGAATCCGAAAACCGAAAGATCCAACATAAACAAATGCTTTATTTTCATTTTCATTGCGACAACAGTTCGATATAGTTAGGAGATTCAACACGACACTGACAATATCGATCTGTGTCCATCGAACCTGTGGTCTAATGTGACTAACCTTAGCTCTATTAGTCCAAGATTATTGTACATAGAGAGAAAAGATTCGACATAGAGAGAAAAGATTCAACATTATAGAGACAATAGCAAAAAACGTTGAATGTGCCTAACCTAACTCTATTAGTCCAAGATTATTCGACATAGAGAGAAAAGATTCGACATGAAGATTCGACGAAGCAGTTGCCGCGAGCGGACATTTATGGTCAAATGCTCTGCCCATAGGCTATAGAAGAATTCTAATGTTGGTTGACTAGTAATAATAATTAACAAATATAATTATTACTAGTGTCATACAACATTAGAATTCTACTATAGCTTGTAGGCGGAACATTCCACCAGAAATGTACGATTGCGGCGTCGTACAGTTTAGCTGCTCCGTCGAATCTTCTTAGAACATTCGACAGAAATCATAAGCCTTCAATGACAGATTCGACCTTAATTATTTTGGATTTTCGGACTAATGCAATTTTTAAGGAAACAAAATAAATTAAGTAAAAAAGTAAAAATTGAGTAAAAAAAAAAAAAAAGTTTAATATATTTACATGCGCGTGGCGGTGTTTGCGCCTGCGCCGTGGGGAGGTGCGTCGCGTCCACTGCTCAGGGGGCCCTTTCTGGCAATCAGGAAGGCAATTAGCCGCACACAGCTGATCTGCATTAAGCAGATATGTGGCTGTGTATGTGGGGCTATTTAAGCCTCCATTCCATTAACAGACAGACAGGGCTATGGACGGGCCATTTTGGGAGATGCGGAAGACGGACCATATTCATTGAGAGTAAGTTATTGGGGTAACCCTGTGATCCAATGCCTTTGGGCCTTTGATCTACAAGCATTATGCATGTCTGAATGTAGACATATACTTTTCTAACACATACTTTGTTGTAGATCTCTTTTTTCCTTTTTTGGCGCCCCATTTGTTGGTAACATTGACATCAATCAGTCATTTTCTCACAGAACTGGTCTTCAACTTTCTGTGCCCTTCACGTGCCCATCAACCCCTCTGCCTGTAATTGATGTCACTGCTCCATATAGGTATGTTATCCTACCTGGGGTTCAGTAATGAGGGGTGTAGCTGCTATCCCTTCCCCTTGTTTCCAATATAGGTTATACTTTACTATATCCGCTTTTTTTTCCAGATTCTCCATTTGTTGGGCCTCAGTACACATGATGTTTTCGGTTGTACCTGGGTCTCCAGGTTTCAGATTTTTGTTGGTGTGATTGGGGAATTTATCCCCTTACAACACTTGGCCTTTTTTTCTATTTATATCAATTCCGAATTGAAGCAACAATTATGTGGACGGGATGTTCAAGGGACTCTACGTGATGGTGTTATTTCTTTGTTTTTTAATTAATGTGGATGCTCAGATGTATATGCAAAATGACTATGATGTAAGTCTTGAATACCCTCAGTATTTTGTATATGTTTATCTAGTAATACTTGTTAGTATTTAATCATTGCTGATCATTCTGCATTTGAATTCTATAGGTATTACATTTCCTGTGAAAACCCCCTGATGAAGGAGACAGCATTCATCTCTGAAACGCGTGAAGTTCAGGAAGCTATTTATTTTCTTTGCATTTTTTTGTATATGTGCATCCACGATTATGTGCAATATTTTATATGTGTTCCTTAATAAATACTTTATATATTTTTCTACTATTGTTTGTTTATGTGGTAGTGCCTTTAAAGTCCCACCCCTGGGGTTTTTTCTCTGTTTCTTAATATATTATTAAGCCGATTAATCAGATCACCTGTACAGCAATGAGTAATTGCAAAATAATTGCAAATATATTTTTCATGGTTCAGAGTTACTCGTTCTGTGTCGTTCTCAACAACTGCGATAGTCTCTGGATGTTCTAGCTGCCAGTAGAATCCTCAGAGACCCGAGGAAGGTTAAATGCAATTATTTCATTGAAATGCTAAAGTAATCATGTAACAGTTCCAAGAAAGAAATGTCATTTACCTATAACTACATCATGACCGTCCACGAGGCCCGCCGAGAAGAGCTCCTGCGAAACACCATCTGCTGTATCTTTGGAAACAGAAAAAAACAACACATATAAATGACACCTCCAGGACAAAGGCTGAGAGTGAAATGATTCACTTTAGTATGGCATGGCATTTGTGTTGAACCATAAAACTACATATGGGAAGAAAGGTTAATTCCCCCTGTGTTGTTTATAATGCAGGTGCAGAAAAACAAATCAGCGTGGTTGAATAGATTGCTGCTCTATGCCCCCTTCCTCATTTCCTGTTCCTTTGCATGTTTGTCACACTTAAGTGTTTCGGAACATCAAACCAATTTAAACAATAGTCAAGGACAACACAAGTAAACACAAAATGCAATTTGTAAATGAAGGTGTTTATTATTAAAGGTGAAAAAAAATCCAAACCATCATGGCCCTGTGTGAAAAAGTGATTGCCCCCTAAACCTAATAACTGGTTGGGCCACCCTTAGCAGCAACAACTGCAACCAAGCGTTTGCGATAACGTGCAATGAGGCTTTTACAGCGTCCTGGAGGAATTTTGGCCCACTCATCTTTGCAGAATTGTCCTAATTCAGTTACATTAGAGGGTTTTCGAGCATGAACGGCCTTTTTAAGGTCATACCACAACATCTCAATAGGATTCAGGTCAGGACTTTGGCTAGGCCACTCCAAAGTCTTCATTTTGTTTTTCTTCAGCCATTCGGTGGTGGACTTGCTGGTGTGTTTAGGATCATTGTCCTGCTGCAGAACCCAAGTTCGTTTCAGCTTGAGTACACGAACAGATGGTCGGACATTCTCCTTCAGGATCTCTTGGTAGACAGCAGAATTCATAGTTCCTTTTATCACGGCAAGTCTTCCAGGTCCTGAAGCAGCAAAACAGCCCCAGACCATCACACTACCACCACCATATTTTACTGTTGGTATAATGTTCTTTTTCTGAAATGCAGTGTTCCTTCTACGCCAGATATACTTGGACACACACCTTCCAAAGAGTTCCACTTTTGTCTCATCGGTCCACAGAATGTTGTCCCAAAAGTCTTGGGGATCATCAAGATGTGTTGTGGAGAAATTGAGACGAGCTTTGATGTTCTTTTTGCTCAGCAGTGGTTTTCTCCTTGGAACTCTGCCATGCAGGCCATTTTTGCCCAGTCTTTTCCTGATGGTGGAGGCATGAACGCTGACCTTAACTGAGGCAAGTGAGGCCTGCAGTTCCTTGGACGTTGTTGTGGGGTCTTTTGTGACCTCTTGGATGAGTCGTCGCTGCGCTCTTGGGGTAATTTTAGGCGGCCGGCCACTCCTGGGAAGGTTCACCACTGTTCCATGTCTTCGCCATTTGTGGATAATGGCTCTCGCTGTGGTTCGCTGGATTCCCAAAGCTTTGGAAATGGCTTCATAACCCTTTCCAGACTGATAGATCTCAATTACTTTCTTTCTCAATTGTTCCTGAATTTCTTTGGGTCTCGGCATGATGTGTAGCTTTTAAGGATCTTCTGGTGGACCTTACTGTGTCAAGCAGCTCCTATTTAAGTGATGCCTTGATTGTGAACAGGTGTGGCAATAATCAGGCCTGGGTGTGGCTAGAGAAATTGAACTCAGGTGTGGACAACCACAGTTATAGTATGTTTTAACAAGGGGGGCAATCACTTTTTCACACAGGGCCATGATGGTTTGGATTTTTTTCACCTTTAATAATAAACACCTTCATTTACAAATTGCATTTTGTGTTTACTTGTGTTGTCCTTGACTATTGTTTAAATTGATTTGATGTTCCGAAACACTTAAGTGTGACAAACATGCAAAGGAACAGAAAATGAGGAAGGGGGCAAACACTTTTTCACACCACTGTATGTGTGTGTCTGTATATATGTGTATATATGTGTATGTGAATGTGAGGGATGAAACTAAGAGGAAAATAATACTGGGAGTATGCTATAGGCCCCCTAACCTGAGGGAGGAGGGAAGATGGATCTCCTATCACAAACTGAATTAGCAGCATGATGGGAGGTGTCATCATAATGGTGGATTTTAATTATACAGACATAGACTGGGAGTAAGGAACCGCGCATTCGTCTAAGGCTCGCCAGTTCCTAAATGTCTTGCAGGACAGTTTCAAGGGTCAGATGGTAGACGCACCAACTAGAAACAAAGCTTTACTACCTACTGATCCCCAACAATACAGACCTGATCACGGATGCGGAAATAAGGGGCAATTTAGGAAACAGCAATCACAGGTCAATTAGCTTCAATATAAATCACACAAATAGGAAACATAAGGGGAATACAAAGACACTGAATTTCAAAAGAGCCAACTTCCCTAAACTACAAACCTTGCTAGAAGATATAAATTGGGATAAAATCTTAGAAACAAAGAACACAGAAGAGAGATGGGTTTGCTTTAAGAGCATATTAAATAAGGGCATTAGCCAGTGCATCCCATTGGGAAATAAATTTAAAAGAGCGAACATAAGTCCTGAATGGCTTAATTCCAATGTAAAAATGCATATAAAAGCAAAGGAGAAGGCTTTCAAAAAATACAAGGCTGAGGGATCATCATCAGCATTCAAGAATGCAAAAAGAAATGTAAGAGTGCAATTAGAGAGACAGATAGAACACGAAAGACACATAGAGGAGGAGAGCAAAAAAAAAACAAGAAATTCTATAAGTATATAAATATTAAAAGAGAGAGGACAGACCATATTGGCCCCATAAAGAATATGGAAGGGAATCTGGTTACCAAGGATCGTGAGATGGTGAAGGTATTGAATTTATTCTTCTCATCAGTCTTCACAAGGGAATAGTGGGGCTTCAGTAACCAAAACTGCAGTGTTTATCCTCATGACACACAGAAGCACCCTCATGGCTAACAGAGGACAGAAATAGACTTGAAATACTTAACATTAATAAGTCACCGGGACCAGATGGCTTGCACCCGAGGGTCCTTAGGGAACTCAGTCAAGTAATTGCCAGACCATTGTTCCTGATTTTTACTGACAGTCTATTGACTGGAATGGTATCAGCTGATTTGAGAAAAGCCATTGTAGCACCAATATTTAAAAAAGGGCCAAAATACATCCCTTGGAATTACAGACCAGTTAGCCTAACATCAATAGCAGGGGTCTTCAAACTACGGCCCTCCCCTACATTTAACCAGGCAGTCCTTGGGCAGATTAGGGCCAGGGGCCGTTGGCCCCGCCAGAGCAACACTCTCACTTCCTCTCCCTCTGCTTTCCCCATTCTTACTCCCCTTTATTGCTATCCTTTCCTTTCTCTAGGGACACCAATGGTGTTACCCACCCCTTTTTCCCATAAATAAGAAAATCGCCTGGAATGCGATACCCCATTTTGGCACCACTCCCATACTCCTAGGAGTGAGTCCCATACCTTAAACGAAAGACGACAATTGGACCCAGCTTACTGAAATGGGCTAACTTAATACCTGACCAAGAGGGATAAACCAGTATCTTCCCTCAGAGAGTCTGACGCCACTCGGTTGGTCATATTAAATATGTAACACAGCTTCCCCCTGGACAGAAGGTCGCTCATACTGTCCGGGTGGTACTGTGAGTTAATTATAGTGGAAATCTTTTAACCATAACTTGTTGCTATACCAGCATGTTCTGACAGATCTTAGTTCTTTATCTCATCAATATACATAGACTTGTGTGGGTTCTCATGAATGTTCAATAACAGACACAGATAATTGTTATGTCGTCTTACTTGTATACTTGTATATTCAGCATTCTTTAAATAAAAAGTTTAAAAAAAAAACAAAAAAAAACTACGGCCCTCCAGTTCAGGAACTACAATTCCCATCATGCCTAGTCATGTCTGTGAATGTCAGAGTGAATGCCTCATGGGATGTGTAGTTCTGCAACAGCTGGAGGGCCGTAGTTTGAGGATGCCTGATCAATAGTATGCAAGCTCTTGGAGGGGATGATTAGGGACTATATACAAGATTTTAGTAATGAAAACTGTATCATTAGCAGTAATCAGCATGGATTCATGAAGAATCGTTCTTGCCAAACCAATCTATTAACCTTCTATGAGGAGGTGAGCTACCATCTAGATAAAGGAAGGCCTGTAGACATGGTGTATCTGGATTTTGTGAAAGCATTTGACACAGTTCCACATAAACGTTTACTGTACAAAGTAAGGTCTGTTGGCATGGACCATAGGGTGAGTACATGGATTGAAAACTGGCTACAAGGGCGAGTTCAGAGGGTGGTGATAAATGGGGAGTACTCGGAATGGTCAGGGTGGAATGTGGGGTCCCCCAGGGTTCTGTCCTGGGACCAATCCTATTTAATTTATTCATAAACGACCTGGAGGATGGGGTGAATAGATCAATCTCTGTATTTTCAGACGAAACTAAGCTAAGCAGGGCAATAACTTCTCTGCAGGATGTGGAAACCTTGCAAGTAGATCTGAACAAATTAATGGGGTGGGCAACTACATGGTAAATGAGGTTTAATGTGGAAAATATTTAAATAATGCATTTTGGTGGCAAAAATATGAAATCAATCTACTCACTGGGGAGTGGGGGACCATTGGGAAAATCGAGGATGGAATAGGACCTGGGGGTCCTAGTAGATGATAGGCTCAGCAATGGCATGCAATGCCAAGCTGCTGCTAACAAAGCAAACAGAATATTGGCATGCATTACAAAGGGGGTTAACTCAAGAGATAAAGCGGTAATTCTCCCACTCTACAATACTCTGGTCCGGACGCACCAAGAGTATGCTGTCCAGTTCTGGGCACCAGTCCTCAGGAAGGATGTGCTGGAAATAGAGCGAGTACAAAGAAGGGCAACAAAACTACTAAAGGGTGTGGAGGATATTAGTTATGAGGAAAGGTTGCGAGCACTGAACTTATTCTCTCTGGAGAAGAGACGCTTGAGAGGGGATATGATTTCAATTTACAAATACCATACTGGTGACCCCAAAATAGGGATAAAACTTTTCCAAGACACATGGCCACTCATTAAAATTAGAAGAAAAGAGATTTAACCACTTTAAGACCAGCCTCGTTTTGGATTTTAGGTGTTTACATGTTTAAAACAGGTTTTTTTGCTAGAAAAAAACTTAGAACCCCCAAACATTATATATTGTTTTTTTTCAAACACCCTAGAGAATAAAATGGTGGTCGTTGCAATACTTTTTTTCACACCGTATTTGCGCAGCGGTCTTGCAAGCGCACTTTTTTTGGAAAAAATTCACTTTTTTGAATAAAAAAATAAGACAGCAGTAAAGTTAGTCCAATTTTTTTATATATTGTGAAAGATAATGTTACGCCGAGTAAATTGATACCTAACATGTCACGCTTCAAAATTGTGCCCGCTCGTGGAATGGCATCAAACTTTTACCCTCAAAAATCTCCATAGGCGACGTTTAAAAAATTCTACAGGTTGCATATTTTGCGTTACAGAGGAGGTCTACGGCTATAATTATTGCTCTCGCTCTACCGATCGCGGCGATACCTCACATGTGTGGTTTGACCACCGTTTTCATATGCGGGCTCTACTCACGTATGCGTTCGCTTCTGCGCACGAGCTCGTCGGGACGGGGCGCTTTAAAAAAAAATTTTTTTGTTTTTCTTATTTATTTTTCTTGATTTTATTTATTTTTACACTGTTTTTAAAAAAAAAAAATAATTGGCTCACTTTTATTCCTATTACAAGGAATGTAAACATTCCTTGTAATAGAAAAAAGCATGACAGGTCCTCTTAAATATGAGATCTGGGGTCAAAAAGTCCTCAGATCTCATATTTGGACTTCAATGAAAAAAAAAAAAAAAAAAAAAAATGTCATTTAAAAAAATGACATTTGAAAATTCCTCTTTAAGAGGTATGGGCGGAAGTGACGTTTTTGACGTCGCTTCCGCCCTCCTATGGTATAGAGATGAGTGGCGGCCATCTTAGCGTCACTCATCTCTAGACACATCAGGGGAACGGACCCGATCGCCTCCGCCGCTGCCGACGGTTCCGGTAAGCGGCGGAAGGCGCGGGAGAGCGGCGGGAGGGGGGGGCACCTCTCCCGCCGCCGATAATGGTGATCTCGCGGCGAATCCGCCGCGATGACCACCATTATCGGACAGCCGACCGGCGCCTGAAGAGATGGATACCTCGGTTGTGGCAGCAGCTGCTGCCGTTACCGAGATATCCCTCTTCAAAAAAATGGACGTACATCGTCGTGCGCCGGTCGGAAAGTGGTTATCCTTAAACTGCTAAGAGGGCTCTTTACTGTAAGAGCGGCAAGGATGTGGAATTCCCTTCCACAGGCGGTGGTTTCAGCGGGGAGCATCAGTAGTTTCAAGAAACTATTAGATAAGCACCTGAATGACCACAACATACAGGGATATACAATGTAATACTGACTTCTAATCACACACATAGGCTGGACTTGATGGACTTTTTTTCAACCTTACCAACTATGTAACTGTAATACACCACAAAAATTTGATAAGTGGCTACGATAAATTGCTACAAATCAGTTAATAAAGGGAACTACAGTCTGCACCCAGTTTTCTTTGTAGAAACAATCATCCTTTATTATCACAGCCAGTCTTATGGATTCCCTTATTAAGGTTCTGTTCTGGTCAGTACTATCACCTTTTTCCACAATACAATCCCTGACAGATGGCTCTTATGTATGCCTCTGCCCTCGGCTATTATCGATGAGGACTGTGACAAATTCCTTCACTGGCCTGCTACATCCTACTGAAATGTACTGAATCATAATGAAATGAGATCTAGACTTATAGAAAACAATTCTTACTCTGGCTGCATAAAAATACAATCACAGAACCATGGATAGAAACTATTTCCACCAGTAACTCATTGGCCTGCAGATCAGATTTTTCAAAAAGGCACAGGAAAGATGAATACATAATAACCAGGGAAAATGTAGCTGTATCTAACTAGGAAACAAATGATGTAGAAGGAGATTTTGGAGATGTAGAACACAGGGACCTATTTCTCAAAGTATAGCATGACCACAGCCTCTCTCCTTGTTCCACTGCAGGTATATAGAAATGATAATGTAGAAATCACTTTACAGTTACCCAATAAACATGCTTTTACCACAATAAAGGTACATTATAAACACGCAGCAAATACACCTGCTCAAAAACATCCATCATGGCCTGACTGTAGGATGTGATAATTATACCGTTCTATTTACACTGTTCTGTGAACACTACACCTTAAAGTGGAGGAACACCCTGAAAATAAAAACTTTTAAAAATGTTAATAACAATTTCAAATGAAAAAAAAAATGGCCAGAAAATGGCTGTTTCTAGGCAGATTGTCCTAATCTGCCTCCTCCAGCACCGCAGTGATCTTCTCTCCTTCCGTCTTCTATGGAATGGGGCGCAGTGTGTTATGGGAACTGTGTCCCACAACACATTGCGTTCCCCATTCACAAATCCCACTCGCGCATGCGCAGTAGGCCGCGCGCCGGCTCGCGCATGCGCAGTAGGCCGCGCGCTGGCTCGCGCATGCGCAGTAGGCCGCGCAAAGCCGTTTCCCTCACTGAGGATGGCGGCGCTGGATCCGGAACGCCGAGGGACATCTCGGCCTCCACGAACAGCATCGCGGGCACCCTGGGAAGGTAAGTGTACTTATTAAAAGTCAGCAGCGACTTTTTTTTAGCTGCTGACTTTTAAATTTTTTTTTTTTTTTAAGCTGACACACCGCTTTAAATGTCCCCTTGTAAAACATTTCAAAGGTGGTAAGTTAAGTGTGAATAAATGCAAGCCACCTACATAAGTTATACGGTTGGAAACGTTCAATATTTACTTTGGGTTACAGAAGATCTGCATTAATAGCTTTAAATCTGAAACTTTAATTTAAATATCTCCCATTAAGATCCTTGTTCATCACATCCAGTTATGATCCTTGTTTAAAGAGGAACTTTACCATGACATCATTTCCCTTCCTTGTCCCTCTTCTGTGCCGCCATCTTTAAAGTGGTTGTAAACCCTTGTATATACCCAGTGAAGTGACTGGTCTCAGATGATACACCCTCTGATTCCTCCTGTATTGAATTGTATTGTAACTGTACTATCTGCCCTCATGTTATAAAGTGCTGCTCAAACTTTTGGCGCTATATAAATCCTCTATAATAATAATAATATTTAAATGTTTTACAAGTGTTTTTCTTATAGTTTCCAACTTTCCCTGATTTTGAGGGACTGTCCTTGATTGGAACCTCCCTCTGTCCCTCTTTCCTCCTCATTTGTTCTTTTATTTTGGTCTGATCTATATAGTTATATAAAAAAATGCAGTTTTTATCTTTCAAAAAGTGTTTCCCAGTGCTAATGATAAAAAGTATACTGCGCTAAATGCTAAAAAAAATTACATACAGGTAATAAATGATACACTGGTAACAATTGATAAAATTAATCAAAGTGAAAAAAAGAAGGTGCTCGTGCTAGTGAAACAATATCCAGTGCTGTGACTTGAATAATAGATGGATGATTCTGTGCTTCTTAAGTGCTTTAAATAGGGTGCCCCCCTAATAGATGTGCACTCACCCCTGGGAGTAGACCAACTATCACTAGTTAGGTCAAATGCATGTGTGGGGCGACCCCTATGGAAATCCTCTGGACCGATGATTGGCAGCGGTGAATGTTCCTCATATAAATAGATATAATAGAAAAAGCCTCATTGCACAGTACTGTTGATAAAGAGCGTTTTATTCCAAAAAATATAAAGGTATTCAACTCAAATGTATGAGTGCCTAATGTCCTGGCACCTGGAGTGAACAGCAGGTATAAGTAAATCCGTGAAATCCGCCTGGTTAGTTCATACAGCTGCTGGGTCAGTGAAGGCTTGATTTCCGGATTGAATGTGTGGGAGGAAGTGTGTCACGATAAAGTGACTCAACCTCTATGCATTTCGGCCTATCAGATTGGCCGGCCTCAGGAAGTTACTGTTCCCAGTGCTAAACCTTTCATCCAATTTCTAAATTGCTGCATTTTAAATTCCAAAAGCCAATATAAAGGAATAGTAGTGGTAAAAAAAAGCATTTGTGGGTTTAACTAATCATTTTTTTTGTATAATTCCCCCTTAAGGGGACCTGGCAGGGGTGTGTCCTATGCCTACATACTTTTACTAATAGGTGTCCCTCGTTCCCATCTTAAAAAGTTGGGAGACTTGTTTTTCTGCATAAGTCAGGCGGGTCTATTGAAGTCTATGGGGCCAAAAAAACACTTGAAATTGAAAGAAGCGTGTGTCATTTTTTAAGCTTCCGGGGTTTTGCTAAAGGCGACAGAATGCTCAGATGTGAGCAGGGGCCATTGAAATGAATGGGGTTTTGCTTTTTGGGTGTTTTAGGGGCTTCAGAGCCGAGCATTTTACAAGCTTAAAATTGCTCAGATGTGAATGGGGGCATAAAGTATCTCTAAACATGCCATACATGCAAAGAAGCAAAGGAATACTTATATTTCCTGCATCTGCAGTTTAAAAAATGTATATCTGATTAATGTCTTTGGTCAAGAACTTCCTGCTACAGGATGATAATGCTCAGTCCGTGTCTGTTAGGCCCCTTTCACACTACCACGACTTCAAGCACTGCACCCTCTCCCACCCCAAAGCACCTTTGTCCCCATGTTGATGAGGACAAGGGCCTCTTCCCGACAACCCTGGCCATTGGTTGTCAGGGTCTGCGGGCGGGGAGCTTATCAGAATTTGGAAGCCCCCTTTAACAAGGGGGCCCCCAGATCCAGGGCCTTCACCCTATGTGAATGAGTTTCGGGTACGTTGTACCCCTACCAATTCACCTAAATAAAAATTGTCAAAAATAAAATGCAATACACAGGTTTTTAAAGTAATTTATTAGGCAGCTCCGGCGTCTCTTCCTAATTCTCCCCTTTCCGGCTTTTCTGCCTTCTCCGCTGATGTCTTCCACCTCTGCTGGTTCTTCACCCCTCTCCGGGTCTTCTCCTCTCTCCGCTGATGTCTTCTAGCCCTCTCCAGTTCTTCTCCCTCTGTCCGCTGTCTTCTGCCACTGCTGGGTTTTTCTTCGCTGTCTTCTCGCTCTTTTGCCTGGTCTTCTCTGCTGTCTTCTCCCTCTGTTCTTCTTCCGATGTTGATTCTACGGTCTCTCCCGCTCTAATGCTGGGTGCGCAGTGTGCCACTACTTATATTAGCATGGGCAAAAGAGCAACAAGACAGTGGAGAAGACCCGGCAGAGGCAGAAAACAGAAGACAGAGCAAGAAGACAGCAGAGAAGACCCGGCAGAGGCAGAAGACAGCGGACAGAGGGAGACGAACCTGAGAGAGTTAGAAGACATCAGCGGAGAGCGGGGAAGACCCGGAGAGGGGAGAAGAACCGGCAGAGGCAGAAGACATAAGCAGAGGAGGCAGAGGAGTCGGAGAGAGGAGAAGAAGTAGGAAGAGACGCCGGAGCTGCCTTAATAAATTACTGTAAAAACCTGTGTACTGTGTTTTGTTTTTGACACTTTTTTTAGGTGAATGGGTAGGAGTACAATGGGTGGGGGGCCCATGTTAAAGGGGGCTTTCAGTTTCCGATAAGCTCCCCGCCCGCAGACCCCAACAACCAATGGCCAGGGTTGTCGGGAGGAGGCTCTTTTCATCATCAACATGGGGATAAGGTGCTTTGGGGTGGGGGCGCAGGGCCCCTCTGCCCCAAAGCATCCACCCCCATGTTGAGGGCATGCGGCCTGGTACAGTTCTGGAGGGTGGGTGCTCGCTCTTCCCCACCCCCTCTCCTGACCTGCCGGGCTGTGTGCTCGTATAAGGGTCTGGTATGGATTTTGGGGGGACCCCCAAGCAGTTTTTTCGGCGTGGGGGTTCCCCTTAAAATCCATACCAGACCGAAGGGCTTGGTATGCTCTTGGAGGGGGAACCCATTACATTTTTTTTTAAATAGTGCATGGAGTTCCCCCTAAAGATTCATACCAGACAGTGCCTGGTATTGTCAGGGATCAAAGTCGGATCGCGCTGGAAACACAATATCGGTGGCAGGTACTGTATCTTGTCAATCATTAACTACTTGCCTACTGGGAACTTTTACCCCTTTTCTTCCCATTTTTCAGCTTTCATTGCTGTTGTTCATTGCATTTTGAATGACAATTGTGCGGTCATGCAACGCTGTACCCAAACAATTTTTTTTAATTTTTTTTGAGACAGATAGCACTTTTTTTTAGGTATTTAATCACCACAGTTTTTTTGTTTTGTTTTTGCTTAAAAAAATTGAAAATTTTGAAGAAATAAAAAAGTTATTTTAGTTAGTTTTTTTTGTAAATAAGTAATTTTTTTCCTTCACAGATGTGCGCTAATGAGGCTGAACTGATAGGCTACACTGATGAGATGGCACTGAAGGGCACTAATAAGGTGGCACTGATGAGGAGGCACTAATATGCAGCATGCACTGATATGCAGCACTGATGAGCACTAATAGGCGGCAATGATTGGCAGCACTAATGGGCAGAACCGATGAGCAGGCGACTGGTATCACTGCTGGGCACTGATTGACATTACTGCTAGACACTGTTGGGGCTGCAATGATAATCAGGGCACTGATAATCAGTACCCTGATTATCTGTGCAGATCTCCCCTGTGAGGAAATGCCACTGATTGGCTGTCCTCTCCTCTCACGCTGTCACTGTAAGGAAAGGAATGGCAATAACCAGCATTTCCTTGTTTACATATGATCAGCTGTGATTGGACACAGCTGATCACATAGGTAAAGAGCCTTGTCATTGGCTCTTTACAGTGATTGGTGATGCGCCGTGCCCCAGGGACAGAGCACACCACCATCATATGACATCATCCCAGAACAAGAGAGACGACGCCCACCTATGATTTGACAATACAGATGGGCAAGAGGTGGTTAAAGTGTATCTAAATGCTAAAAAAAAATGTAATATACTGCAGTCCTTAGAAGTGGTGACTGCATTATTTTCCTGTTTTGCAGGCTAAGAACATTTTTAGCAAGTACAGAAAAAATACTTAAAAACAGTAGTATTTACTTACAGGTGAGTTATAGACTATAAAAAGTCCACAATGGACAGCAATTCCAAGGATGTAAAGAGGAGGATAACAGAAACACACTCCGGCATGCAGCTCCTGAATATCTGGATCAAACACTATGACACAGAATAAATAGCAAGTGTGCAAGCCTCGTAAATTAAAATAAGTTTATGAAGATTTCAGGCGCAAGAACCGCTGTAGGCGATAGCTATTTGGCCCGCTCCCTCCCGTTTTACTTTATTTGATGTATCAATCATATCTCTATCATGCTGTTTATACTACCAATAAAAAAAATTTCAACCCTAAATTAAATATGATTTATTAGTATAAAACTTAAAAATGCTTACAGGTAAGTAACATCAAAGGTAATCAGGTAGTGCAGCAGCAGATGCGTCATCAGTTGCCTGGATGGCTTCGCAAAGGGGAATCGATTAGTTCCACAAGCATTGCTATGGTGATGAAACCCTTTCTCAAGCCTCAAGTGGTGCCCATTGTAAAGTGGGTATCTCACTTTGGAAGCTACTGTTGGTATATACTTTCATCTTGCAGCCCTGCCACTGGCCATGGTTTGCTGGGCTCCATCTGTTGCTGTACATCATGACTGCCTGTAATGTGCAGACTCACGGTTACTTACCTGTAAGTGCCTTTAAGTTTTACAATAAAAAGTAATCTTTTAATGCACACATCTTCTGCATCTTTTGTAAACTACAGGCAGTTCCTGGGTTACGAACAAGGTTCTGTAGGTTTGTTCTCAAGTTGAATTTGTATGTAAGTTGGAACAGGTATATTGTTTTAAGTGTAACTCCATCCCAAACATTTTCTTTAGGTTTTGAATAGCATAGGGAAGGGTTAAATGGCCATGCAGGGATGCAGGATTGCTGACAGGTAGTAGCATGCGGTAAGCAGCAAGATAGACGCCTGGCGGTTTCCGGGACCAGCGTGACGTCACGCTGCCTCCGTTCTTAAGTACGAGACGTATGTAAGTCGGATGCTTGTAACTCGGGGATTACCTGTATTAGTCCCATCAACTCGAAATGTAATGAGAGATAAACAAAGGCAGACGTTTGAAATCATTACCAGGTGATAATTATGGGAAAAACCTGGGAAAGAAAATGAAAAGAGGCCGCTACATCAGTGCACTGGAAAGCTGCACAATATTTAACTGGTATTTTGGGATTTAGAAAGGTTTTTAAAACCATTTATTTTCTCAGCAGGCAAGGGAAACATGGATAGCAATAAAAACAAGTTCAAATGCTTCTCTACTCTACAAAAAATAATCTTTTAAGTGTCCCTGTTTTGGGAGCTTTCCTTTTACTAAAAGAGGTGTGGGGCAAAATCTCCCCAATGTCCACTAAGCCACCAATAAAAACTGGACAGAGGCTGATGGTATTTTGAGTCCATAAACTAGCCAGCCACCACACCTTCAGAACAGTATCCACCACCCCAGAAAGGAATTTGTACTGAACAATGTAATGATTATCAACTGAAACATAAAACTGTGTTTAGCTGACGCACAACTTTCTTAAAAATATGTGCAAGTTGCCACCTTAAGGTAAATTAACCATAATACTTTTTTTGCTTGCCATAGCAGTAATAATTTTGAGCAGTGTTAACCTCCGTTTTATTACCTCGCTTTCTTAAAATGTAAAATACTGATTTATGCAATACTATGTAAGCCCTTTTTGATTAAAAAAAATTGAAAATATGTATATGTATATATTAAGTTCTCTTACCCAGGGCTGGATTCCTTGTGCCCCATCCACTTCTCTCTTATTTTTAATCATGAAGTTAGTTTCTCATTTCCTTCTCTAATAAAACTTTATTTGTGGTTTTAAATGCCATTTTCTATTCGAGGCTGAATTAAGGCTAAGCTTGGGTGCGCAATTAATTGCAATGGCATTTTCTGTTTTCGGCGAACAGTTCAATCTAGATGAAAACCACATAACAGGCAGATATGTAATATAGGCCCATTATTCTTCTCTTCCCCGACAAAGATGTAGAAACAAGCTCATATTTTAGTGCACCGGGGCATGAAAGTCTAGCATTGGGAAATCTAAATCTAACAGCCAAATGTACTTAGTCACCGCTCAAGAACCATTATCACTATCAAAACGGAAAGACAAATGGACTTTGTCGAAAGGATCGACCCATTTCCAAGCTAAAAACATCTGAAATATGCTTGCAAAACATTACCAGTTAGCAATTAGCCCATACATCTAATAAACGGCTTTCAGTGAGTTTCTCACAAAGCTTTTCAGCCCCCCTGGTACAGAATAAATTAGTACAGTATGTGCTGAACTCAACATACCTGCTCTGAAGCCACAGGCTACCATTTCAACTGGAAGGGTTCATTTCAAACAAATTAACACTGAAATCGAGCCACTGCAATATTTTGTTAAAGAACCCCAGTATTGAAATTGATGTTTAATTTGATTAATGCAGTTCTGTTACAACTAAAGTATTCAATGTATGTTTGTGTCTGACTTTAACTTGGTATAGGCGTTTTGCATTTTCCTGCACAGTGGGTACTCTCTGGAATAGGAGATGCAGCACCCAGGGGGCAATCAGGTTTGCTACTATGCACATGTGATGACAAACATTATACTGACGGGGGGAGAGAAAATAATGAGCATAGGGATGAGCTTAACAGTTAGGCCTCATGCACACGGACGTTTTTGCAGCCGCGTTTTTGAGCGTTTTTTGCAGCTTAAAAACGCCTGTCCATGTCAGTCTATGGCTTCATGCCCACCTAGGCGTTTTTGAGCTGCAAATGGCATAGGCGTTTTTAAGCTGTAAAAAAAAACCCAGGACCAGTGTGTTTTCCGTGGCACGGCGCTAGAGCTGTAAAAACGCGAATTGCACAAAAACACGCAAAAACGCGCACCCGCGTTTTTGAGCTGCAGTGTTTTTTTGCTGCAAAAAGTTGATTGGACACTGTAATCCCTGTATAGGAAATTAGAGATGTGTTTTTCTTTAAAAAACGCTAATTAACGCTGACGCTAAAAAACCTGCAAAAACGCCAATGCAAAACGCGGTAAAAGTCACGTTTTTTTAGGCTGCTTTTTCCAGGTGTCCGACCTAGCTTTACAGCCCGTTTTTTAAAACGTCCGTGTGCATGAGGCCTTATGCTGATGCGTCGTCACTGTCCAGTCACCGGCCAGGAGCAGGGAAGTAACATATCTGAATTGCATAACTGAAGTGGAAAAAAGTCAGGGCACCATGCTAACTGTGTCTGGAAGGGCTATATAAAGCACAGGATTGAACAGATAGATATAAAATCCTTTGGCAGGTAAAATGACTCCTGTAATTGTTACAAAGATGTACTTAGCTGTTGCTCTGAAGTTCAACTTTAAAACAAGAAGCAGATGAAAATATCATAAAGCACACAAGAAAGTTGGTGTGCAATCTCAAACACCTTCAATCAGTAATCAAATGCAAAAATAACCAGAATAATCGAGCATTGACAGTTTAGATCATGTTATGGTGATGATAAAATGTTTATTTGGTAAACTTTATTATTATTGTTTTTCTTCTGCAAGAATTGTGGTCCAGATTTTTTTATCTCCTTCAAACTTTGTTTCATTCTATTATTTCAAAGAACCTAGAAATTACACTCTTATGCTGCGTACAGACGGTTGGAACTTCCGACAACAACTGTTCGTGAGCTTGTTGTCGGAAATTCCGACCGTGTGTATGCTCCATCGGACATTTGCTGTCGGAATTTCCGACAACAAATGTTTGAGAGCTAGTTCTCAAATTTTCCGACAACAAAACTTGTTGTTGGAAATTCCGAGCGTGTGTACACAATTCCGACGCACAAAAGTCCACGCATGCTCGGAATCAAGTAGAAGAGCCGCACTGGCTATTGAACTTAATTTTTCTTGGCTCATCGTACGTGTCGTACATCACGGCGTTCTTGACGTTCGGAATTTTCAACATTTGTGTGACCGTGTGTATGCAAGAAAAGTTTGAGCCAACATTCTTCGGAAATAAATCCACGGTTTTGTTGTAGGAATGTCCGATTATCTGTACGCGGCATTACACAATTCAGTTCCAGGTCTCACCAACATTAGCTTGCTACTTTCTGTTTATAGCAGCCAAACAAGTTAAAGTCAAAGCTTGGAAGAAAAGCACAGTTGACCCGCTGTAAGTTAAAACACACATGAATTCCTTCCTTGTTTAAGCTCTACAGTATCTTTACTGGCTCACAACCAAAACGTTTCAAGGTTTGGGAGCCCTGGCTGAGTTATGAGCTCCCATCCCTGAATTTTCCCAGCCTTTGTTACCTGTGTAATTTCCCCCTACTTTCCATTCCATGTCCTGGGAGATGGGGGTGTCGTGTTCTCTTTCTCCACTCTTGTCTCTGCTCTTTTGACAATTCTTTACCCCTCTTGGTGTCTTTCTTTTCTGTGCCATGTCTCCTACTTGATCCACAGTCCTTGGCAACCCTTACTTAACAATTTCACATTAACGGCTGCATGAAGCCCCTTGGCTTGGGCTACTTACTTCAACTTTATAAAACATTTTGAGTACTGTTTGTTTACTCCCACCACATGGTGCATCTTACTATTTGTGTATCCCTGCATGGGCAATAATGTTGTTTACTCAAAATAAAAACAAATTGAACCAGGAACTGGCTGAAGATTGGCTGAAGATTGTAATATGTGTAGGCGGCAAAAGGCAAAGCAAGATTCACCAGCACTAGCTTACTGACAACATCCAGAATCCAGAATCAAACTGTGAGGAAACAACTGCAGTGAGAAGGTCATATGGAGTTGTGGCTTTTGTAGAAATCATGCAAAGAAACATTTAATTTCTTTTTCTTGTATTTGATTAATCATATGCACATTTTGGAATCTTAAATCTGAGTTTTTACACCTATAATTGGAAGTTAAAGTGGTAGTAAACCTCTAAAATGAAAAATGTAACTATGTATCCCTCTATAGTGTATTCTTGCCTAAGTCCAGAGTGTTTAGTGTGGTTCCTCTTTGATCTCTTCTCTTTCTGGTATCTGCATGAGTCACTTCTAACAGTCTAACTCGACTCCAAGCAATCCCCAGAGATGGCCCTGACCTCTCCATGAGACTGTGTAGAAGGGGGGGGGGGGTGTCCATCCACTCAACTTAGGTCTCAGATGACCCTCAGCTCGCCTCTCTATGCTGTGCGTGTGTGATATCAGATCCCCACCCCTGCCTTCTGGAGAGAAAAGCGTTTGATCTATGTGGTTTGGAATGCTGTAGAGGAGTTATGGCCGCAGATAAACGGGCACAACTTATGTAAGAGAATTTGTTTCATCTCTGTGTATCAACTGAGGCTAATCACTTCAGCAGGTATATGCAAGGGTTTACAACCACTTTAAAGAGGATCCTAACTGTGGAAGCTGGGCCCAAAAAGGCAAACAGAGAGAGACAACGGTGCTATCTTTCTCCTTTACTGATTTACTATGCCTTGTTCTGCACTGTAAGTTTATGTGGAGGCAGCCATCTTGGTAGAGGAGCAGGACATTACTTTCTTATGTCAGAGTTGCCCTTCTGATGATTGGTGGGATAATAATCATTCAGGGAAGGATTGGCTACACATGGTCCAGTATCATTAGCTATTCAACCTGTGTTTCACTGTAAAATGATCTCCAATATGACTGAACCAGCACTTATTAAAATTACTAACACAAATGCAAGTAATTACTATAGCTTCTGCCTTTTGACTGGCCTCTATCTCTGCAAGCACTATAACGTACATTAACAGGATGGTGTAGCAGGTCATTAGTCATGGTGACATCACTGCTTCTGTAATAGCTGTGCATTAGGAGCCTGGCTTACTTTCTGCTGACCTCACTGATCATCACTTACATGCAAAGCTGTCATTTCCAGACTTCACATGACATAATATAGCATTCACCAAAGAAAAATGAATCTTTCCTACTTGTCACATGATTATGGAATCCCATAAAATTGCTTTATGGCCCATTATAGGTATCCAGTAGATTGCTCTCAAATTATTCTTTAAGCCTGTGAAAGAATCCACAAGCTAAACACTGCCGATCATTCAACAGTGATATATTTGAATTCAGAAAAGAGATACTGACACCATTTTCAAGCTAGGTCTCGCTATTATTTATAATTTACAGTTATTCCTTAGAACAACCTTCTTAGGCTCGGCAATAAAATGCAGTTCATTGAAGTCTGCCCCCTTGGGAGGCTCCACTTTTGACTACCGTTGGCTAAGAGAGAATTTTATATCAACTCCTATTGAGGTCTATTGACAGAATATTTCACTGGCTTTTATCAAACTTAATATATTAGTCTTCTGGCTGGCTTGATGCGAGTCTACCTAGAATACTGAGCAATTATTCTTGTGACAGTGTTTAGGATCATGAGAATCGACTATACTGATCCATAAGTTCCAGTAAATTTTGGTTGTAAACAAAATGTAAATTATTAGTTTAAGAAGGCATGTATTTTAATTAAAATTCAAAGCTACATTATTGGTCTTGCTAAGGTAAAGTAATTTTGGCAAAAGAAAAGGGCTAAAATACCTTTTCCAGAGAAAAGGCTGCTCTTCACATAACCAAATCCTAGGCATTTAGTCACATAATATTTTCAGGTAGGGGGAGCTGCCAGTCTAAACGTTGATTGAACTCTTTAGCAGACATCGCATTGGAGGAAGCATGCGAAGGTCCTCCCTTATATTACTTTTCATTTGTCCATCTAAAGACACTTAGTAAAATGTTTTAAAAGATCTGCTGTAGTTGAATTAATTATTCATGGCAATGCAGATACCAGTGTTAAATGGGAGCTTTCCATCATGTTCCTGGAACGCTCTGTGTACTTTTTTAATAGTTGAGTGTAGACAAATACTCAGCATACAATAAGCTTGCAGAAGTGAAAACAAGAAACTTCAATTTGTTTTCTAGGTCTATTAAAGCTTTTTCCATTGGAATATCCGATCGTGTGTACAGGGCATTAGAGTGGTATTTGCATTTGAAATCTATTGCTGTGAACCTACATCATGCGTTCAAAGGAGCTGTCCATGCAATTGAAACAGGCCATTGTAAGGCTTCAAAAATTAACCAAATCAGTCAGGGAGATAGCAGCAACATTAGGAGTGGCCAAATCAACAGTTTGGTACATTCTGAGGAAAGACAAACGCACTGGTAAACTTAGCAACATATAAAAGGCTGGATGTCCACAGAAGACAACCATGGTGGATGAACGCAGGATCCTCTCCATGGTAAAGAAAAATCCATTTACAACATCCAGACAAGTGAAGGACACTCTCCAGGAGGTAGACGTATCATTGTCAAAGTCTACAATCAAGAGAAGACTTCACAAGAGCAAATACAGAGGGTTCACCACAAGGTGCAAACCATTCATAAGTCTGAAGAAAAGAAAAGCCAGATTAGACAAAAAACATCTAAACAAGCCAGACCAGTTTTGGAAAAAAATTATTTGGACAGAAAAAACTAAGATTAATCTGTACCAGAATGACGTGGAGAAGTGTGGAGAAGTGTGGAGAAGTCTTGGAACAGCTCATGATCCAAAGCACACAACGTCATCTGTAAAACATGGTGGAGGCAGTGTGATGCCCATGCCATGCATGCTTCCAGTTAATTCTGCAGTGTTTAGAGATACTGTCAGCCAAGATTCAGCCAAATGCAGCAAAGTTGATTGGACGGCCCTTCACAGTACAGATGGACAATGATCCAAAACACACTGCAAAAGCAACCTAGGAGCTTTTGCAGGAAAATAAGTGAAATATTCTGCAATGACCGAGTTAATCACCTGATCTCAATCCAATTGGCCATGCATTTCACTTTCTGAAGGCAAAACTAAAGGCAGAAAGACCCTCAAACAAAGAACAACTGAAGACAGCTGCAGTTAGAGCCTGGCAAAGCATCAGAAAGGAGGAAACGCAGTCTTTGGTATCATCCATGGGTTCCAGACTTCAGGCAGTCATTGCCAATAAAGGATTCTCAACAAAATAAAAAATATGAAAATGTTATTTATGATTATATTCATTTGTCCAATTACATTTGAGCCCCTGAAAATGGGGGGACTGTGTATAACAGTGGTTACAGTTCCTAAAATTTGTACTTAATATTTATGTTCAACCCATTGAATTAAAGCTGAAAGTCTGCACTTCAAATTCATTTGGATTGTTTCATTTTAATTTTATTCTGGTGGCAGACAGAGCCAAAAGTATGAAAACTGTGCCTGTGTCCAAATATATATGGACCTAACTGTACATGAGATTTTACTGATTGGGTTTACAGCTACTTTCAAGAGCTTCTTCACATACTGTAGCAGCTGTAATGTACATAATATGCATACTGGCTGTTCTCCAATTTGCAAGGAAAGGAGATAAAAGCACTAAACAGGAACAGATCACCATCTGATGACCTTAACTTTAGCCTTACCAAAAGGGTGTTTAGAAATAGTTTTAGTGCTGGGGAGATGCTACCTTTACTTACCTTCCAGACACATCTAAATGAATACTTCACCAACAATAAAGTCCCCAATGTGACCCCCATAGCTCAATGCGAAGCTCACAAATGAGTCATGAGAGGCTTATTGCAATGGTGTCCAAGAAATAATGGGAACACTGTACATGTATACGTACTTCAACTGACCGAATCTGGGCTCTTGAAGTGACACATAAACAGACTCAAGCCACCATTACTTTAACTGAACTCTTAGCTCACTTCCGTCTTTTGAAAGTGCTGAGGAAACAGAAAAAAACTATGGTTCAAGCTCATCCAACAGATGTTCTATGAGCACAGAAATACAAGTGGCAAACTTCTAGCAAAGGCACTGTGGGCCAAATGCGCCAACATGGCTGTACACCAAATCAATAACCAGAAAGGCCAGAAACATTTAAAAAATGTAATAATTAAAAAAGACACTACTAAGCAATTCAACGTATACTATCAACTACTATATAATCTTGACTCGACCCACAAAAGGCATTACACAAACCCAACCATGATCCCAGGTCATCAAAGACTACCTGAATCTGAGACTGCCCAGGTCAATATGAGAGGAAACTGACATGGCTTTGAAGTAGATGTAACCAGGAAAGGGTCCTGGGACATATTCCATTCTCACTATTCACATCGGCTTTCAATTCCCTTTACAATACAGAATCTCATTCACCTCAACTACTGGATGTCCATACAACAGTACTGCAGAAGGGGGGGGGGGGCAAAGACCCGACCCAAGTTATGAATTATATATCCATCTTACTCTGAAAAAAAATGTACACCAAATTCTGGCAAACAGTATACCTCTGTTAATCCCTTCTCTTATCTTACTGGACCAAGCTGTATTTCTCCTAGACAAGGAGGCAAGGGAAAACATCCTAAAAGCCCTGAACTCACCACATTGGCTAACAAAAACAAGCATAAAGGTTTTTTTCTCTCTATAGGTATTGAGAAGGCATTCAATATAGTGGCCTAGGACTTTATGGAAGCAGTTCTTTAAAACAATCAGGCTTCAGGAGAGCATGCATGCCAATATTTTGACACTTCAATGGGGCAAGGCTGCCCCATCCCTATTTATTTTTGTAATGACCCTTGAACCATTTCTCCAAAGCCTATGAGCAAACCCAGGTACAAAGGGATTACAGGTGGGTAGAAGAACTAATTTTCCTATCTGTAACACACACTACTCCACTGATCAGTCTTGCCCACCTTTCATTACCCAAGAATGAAAGAGGCATTGGCCTCATAGATATTAAAAAGTATTTCTAGGCTTGACAGATAATGAGACATCATTAGCAACCTCTAGCAACCTTAAAAGACTGGGCAGTTTAAGAACAGTGTTTTTCCCCTTCCATTAGGGTTCATCATATCTCTTTTTATCCAGAACATGCCTAAAACACTAGCTGATCACCTATTTATAGCTTCCACTTTCCATAGCTTTTGCAACATCTGTAGCATTTTCCCTCTCCTCTACCACTGGTTTCTTAAGTCGCATACTCCTCAATCCAGACTTTCCACCAGGCATGTTTGGAAAATTCATATCGGAATGCTAGCCATGTATTAAAATGTTAGCCAGACACTTTTTTCCATGTAGGAGGTTTTCTCAATCACAACACACTGTTGTCACAGTCCCAAAATAACAAAATTTCCTCTTTGAGTTATTTACAAATTACAAAGTTCCTAAATAATCCCCAAACCAGACCCATACACGTGAGAACGCATAGCCTGTTTTAAACCTTAAGCACCTTTAGAAAACCTCAGAGACATCTTAATTCCAACATTTATGATTATCTGTTCCTTTTTCCTCTAATGCTGAAGTGACATTTGTAGTCTGGGAAAAAGACCTGGGCTCCGACATAACAGCTAAGGATTGCGAATTAATACCATTATCTATAAAGGTTCTCTGAATGTAAATTGGTGAGAGTATGGCCACACGGTCATGCTGGATTTACTATAAAACGACAATGGGGTATAAAAACATACAGTAATGTTTCTCCCTATGTAAATAGGAATTCTGAGTATACTCACTCCCAGATTTCATTTGAATGCCTAAAATGATTGTAAAGTTATAATTAAAAAAATATATGACAAACATGTTATACCTACCTGCTCTATGCAATCGCTTTGCACAGAGTGGCCCTGAACCTCCTTTTCTGGAGTCCCCAGCAGGGCTCCAGGCTCCTCCTTTTCTGCAAGTGCCCCCATAGCAAGCCACTTGCTATGGGGGCACTCATGAGGGCTCAGTCCCAAGCAAAGCTTTGCACATCTATTGACACACACAGTGGAGCTCAACCCCGCCCCTTCTCACATAGGTTGACTGACAGCAACAGGAGCCAATGGCTCCCGCCACTGCCTTCATGTCCTGTGAGGAGAGAGAACCGCCCCACTATTCTCGGGCACAGTGCTGGATCTAGATAGTTTAGGTAAGTATTTGGGGGTAGGGAGCTGAACATGGAAGTTTTTTTTTTTTTTACCTTAATGCAGAGAAAACATTAAGGTTTAAAAAGAAAAACATTAAGCCTTTACAACCACTTTACAATCCATGAGCCATCTGGGAGCTCCAGGAAAGGGTGAATAGCCAGCCTGGGGGTGGTTGATGATCCTTGCAAAAGACAACAATTATTCCACCTCTATCCCGTATATCCTTCATCTCCTGTTTCTACTCACTACCTACCTCTCTCTACCTACTCTGCGCATGACACTCTGGTCCTATTTATTACCTATGCCCACCCACTTTTTCTATTCCCTCTCTAGCCTTTCCTTTTGTTATACTATAATTACACCATCTCCCTCCCCAATCTGAATCCCCCGACTAGGAAGAGGGAAACAATCTTTGATAGAGCCCAGGCCCCCAAAGCAACTACAAGGGTTGCAATCCAACTCGCCCTCCTAGAGAGTCAAGCCATGGGAATTACTTATGCAGACCAAAAGCTCAAGCTAGGAATGCCCCTCTTGACTAAACAGGGAATAGTCTACCTATCTAATGTTTCCCACCTTACAAAATGGAATGTGGATAGGGCTAGATCCTGCTCAACACAAGACCATGTCCACGCCTACTGCACTCCATACTCTCCTAGAGGATTCCTACCTCTCTTCTATGCTTGTTTAAGTGTGACATTACTTCAGTAAGGTTATATGTCTTAGCAACCTGTAACACTCATTTTATGTACTGCTATATAATAATTTATTTGGAATATTGTTATATTCTTGAAACCTCAATAAAATACTTATGGGAGGGAGCATTACAGAGAAACTAAACTCTAGAAGCAGTAGTTAGCAGTATTACTTGTGGACTCCCCACAGTTGATCTTTCCCTATTCTTGACTTACCATGTCTTGTTCTGCACTATGTCTCTATATGGAGGGGGCCAACTTGGTAAAGGCAGGGCTTGCACCAAAAAAAGTAATGAAAAAACTAGCAGTCAGAGGCAGCAGTGTGCGCGTGTGTACAGCTATGAGGCTGTAGGCACAGGAATGCCCATGCACACTCATATACCAGAAACTGTGCTGCTATTTTTCAGGGGGAATTAAAGAAAATGTTCTAAGTGGGCTGCTTAGGCACAATTAATGTTTATACAGTTAGGTCCATATATATTCGGCCATTATTTCTTAGACACCATTGCAATAAACTCCCCGCTCATGACTCATTTGTGAGCTTCACATTGAGCTATAGGGGTCACATTGGGGACTTTTTTGTTGGTGAAGTATTTATTTAGATGTGTCTGGAAGGTAAGTAAAGAGGAGTTGAATCTCCCCAGCACTAAAACTATTTCTAAACACCCTTTCGGTAAAGCTAAAGTTAGGGTCATTAGATGGTGGACTGATCCTGTTTTTACGTGCTTTTATCTCCTTTCCTTGCAATTGGAGAACAGCCAGTATGCATTGTATGTACATTACAGCTGCACAAAGTATGTGAAGAAGCTCTTGAAAGTAGCTGTAAACCCAAACAGTAAAATCTCATGTATAGTTAGGTCCATATATATTTGGACACAGGCACAGTTTCATACTTTTGGCTCTGTCTGCCACCAGAATAAAATTAAAATTAAACAATCCAAATTAATTTGAAGTGCAGACTTTCAGCTTTAATTCAAGGGGTTGAACATAAATATCAAGTACAAATGTTAGCAACTGCAATCATTTTTATACACAGTCCCCCCATTTTTAGGGGCTCAAATGTAATTGGACAAATAAACACCAATGACCCAGTGCCACTGGAAGTCATGAATGCCCATGCCATCACACTGCCTCCACTATGTTTTACAAATTATGTTGTGTGCTTTGGATCGTGAGCTGTTCCAAGCCTCCGCCACACTTTTTTCTTCCAGTCATTCTGGTATAGATTAATCTTGTTTTATCCGTCCAAAGAATGCTTTTCCAGAATTGGTCTGGCTTTCTTAGATGTTTTTTGGAAAAGTCTAATCTGGGTTTTCTTTTCTTCAGGCTTTTTAATGGTTTGCACCTTGTGGTGAACCCTCTGTATTTGCTCTTGTGAAGTCTTCTCTTGATTGTAGACTTTAACAATGATACGCCCAACTTTTGCAGAGTGTCTTCCACTTTTCTGGATGTTGTGAATAGGTTTTTCTTTACCATAGAGAGAATCCTGCGATCATCCACCACTGTTGTCTTCCGTGGACATCCAGGCCTTTTTATGTTGCTGAGCTCACCACTGCATTCTTCTTTCCTCAGAATGCACCAAACTTTTGATTTGGCCACTCCTAAAATGTTGCTGTTATCTCTCTGATGGATTTGTTTCATTTTTTAATATGTTTTGGTAAATACCTGAAAAAAAAAAATGTGCCTACCTGTATGTGCTCCCTATAACATACTGTATATTATATATTCATAATATACACATTTTTGAGTTCAGTTCCAATTTAACTGCTGACACTTTGCAATCTCACTGACAGTTCCTTGTTCTAAAGCAATATGCTGATTTTCACTTGGATCACGGTCCTTTAACGCACTTCAACAGTTTAAACCATTTTAAAATTTGCTTTCAAAAAGCCAAACTCCAGATCGTTTTTCAAATCCATATATGAAATATGCCAACAACGGGCATAGTCAAAACTGTGTTATGGATGACATATATTATCTGCACACACACAGCCATCTTCATTCCTTGATGTGTCACAGCACCAAGCAGATTTATAGAAAAATGCCACCTTCACCTTCCAAAGGCTCAGGATGTAAAATCCGCAAAGGAAAAGGGATCGCTGTGCTTATCAAAAATACATTTAAAGTTCCAGAGATGAATTTCCCTTTTAAAGAAGAAATTTTAGAAAGTGCCACCACAGCCTTCATATGGCACTTTTCCCCTCGCTGTGCTTTTACTTTACTTTGTGCAAGTGTAAAAGTAGAAATGCTCATTGGCCTTTGCAGGAAAATTTCCAGCATTAATCTGAAGCCAATGGACTGAAGCACAGAAAATGCAGCCTCAGGGAATCAAACACAACTGACAAAATAAAGACATAAAAAGTACACAGCACACCACGCACATTCAAAAAAAATCAGATCTGTAAATGTGTGAAGGAAGATATTAGGCACCATTGGGATTTTGCAATGAAATGAGACTTTGGAGTTTTTAAAAGCTATTTGAGAAACAGTTTATGTTTGTATAATCCTGCAAAACAGATGTGACACAATGGTGTGACTTGGAGGAATTGAAAACCTCAAATATGCTTCCCAAAAACATTGAATTTGCAATGCTTATGTTGCTGTTTTCTCTTACTTTAGTGTCTCACTGGAAAGTAATTGGCTTTGATTAATATAGTACAGAAGAAACTTCAGAGCAAAGGAACAACAGCAGCACAGACCCCTATTTATGCAGCTATGTATACTAAAACCCAAACTTTTTGATTTGTTTTGTTTTTTGACGGAGTATTGAAGGGCTTAAATTGTTACTTTTTTGCAGTCTGTTTGCACAGAAGAATTAGTTTCACTTACTGTATCATAGGTACAGTAGGAATTATCCCCCCAAACAGTTGTCACTAAACATGTGTAGCACAGGGTTGCTATTAATGTTTTTATGTTGAATAGTTCATTGTTTCTTAAGTAAGGGTTTGGCTCCCTCTAGTGACCGCTAAAACTTTATCAGGATCTTTCTTTCATTTAAGAAGCAAACAGTTATGCATTGTGGGATATGTAGTTTGAGGAGGAAGTGACTCATGTTGTTAAATCAGTCTGGGAACTACTAGACCTACAATGCCAAGTCATAGACCCACAGTGCCGTCATAGAACAGCCTGATAAAAGGACAGGCATGGCCTGCTTTCACTCTCTCCGGACGCCATTCAACAACCATCAGGAGGTCTGTGTGTATGACCTGGGCTGAGAGATTGTGGCCTACGGCGCAGAGCAGAGTCACCAGCCTCTGAGGGACTTCAGAGTAGAGCCCTGTCGGCTTAGCAAGCGGATCGGTGTGCAGTGCCAAGACATCTGGAAGTTTTCCTGCATCTCAGCCATCCGGAGGAGCGGTACAGCGCGGCTGCGCCATCTTTTCATCAGACTGAGACATCAGGAGGGGAGTCTGGACGAAGCCTTACAGCCTCTGAGTCTATTGTGGTGAGAGGGCACCTGCCTATTTCAGTACTAAGTGTACTGTTGCTGAGTGAGTTATTTTACAGACTGCTGGTGAGACTTGTAGTTCCACAGAGGTGATTCTACTTATTCACAGCCTACATGCAGCTGCACCCTGGGGTTTGTTGTTACCTGTGCTGTAGGGTCAGTACACTCACACATAAGGAAGAAGTTACAAGTGCCATATTTCTTCAGTTACACAGTTATCAACGTACCATTTACTCTACAGTTTTCTTTCTCTCCTTTGCCCTGTTGGATTAAAAGTACTGCAGTTTAAACTACAGGCTAGCTGAAGATATCTCGAGTCAAGGAACTTTTATCATTTTTTGCAAAGCCTCACGATTCTACTTTTGTAGTTTGAACACGGAATTTACAACCTAGGGGCAGCCCTTGAGTACAGGTTAAATATTGCATTGTATTATTGAATGTAAGTAACATTATATTGCAAATTGGTGTGTGTATTGAGGCCTCAGTGGGAAGGTGTTTAATATAGGTTTTGGAGAATATTGAATACTTATCCCATTGTACACCTGTCTACATATGCTCCCTACTGTGATTATTGAACCCACTGTTTTCATATCTATACTGACTGCTATCAACTGTCATTTATTGTTTCTTTTTAATCACATTGTTCATTGAGTTTAATATCCACTTTAGTAAACTTCCTGAGTGGTTCATTGATGTTGTGTGTGAGTCTCTATTTACTACCACAGCTGGTGAATTGACAAAACCCAGAGCTTCGGTAAATATACTTTGTGGTTTATCATTACTGTGTTTTCTCTCTATTTCTGGGTCCCACACTAATATTACCAAGCAGGTATGTCAGAGGGGTTTTGTCAGGAACGGTGCTATTACCTGGATCGCCTGCTGGTGTCACTGTTTCCTTCGGCATCAAATGGTGCAGTTCTGGTGGCCACCAGCAGGGGTCTCCCAGCCGATGGACATTGTCAGGAATGGTGTTGTTACCTGGATCGCCTGGTGGTGTCACTACTTCCTTCAGCATCAAAGGGTGCAGTTCTGGTGGCCACTAGCGGGGGTCTCCCAGC
Source organism: Lithobates sylvaticus (assembly GCA_028564925.1). Taxonomy (NCBI): domain Eukaryota; kingdom Metazoa; phylum Chordata; class Amphibia; order Anura; family Ranidae; genus Lithobates; species Lithobates sylvaticus. The sequence continues at coordinate 64,344,232 of CM053031.1, read as the reverse complement.
AGATGGACATGCCAGTAATCAGGCGGCACCTGTTGAACTGCTGAGACTATATAAGCCTGTCCCTCACTGAAGCTCAGTGCTTCAGTATTCCGTTCTGTAGCCTTGTCTTGTCTGTGCTGTAACCTGATCCTGGACCTGTAACCTGTACCTGCAATCTGACCCTTTATTCCCTTCCTGCCCTGTCCTGGATGCTGTCCCCCTTTACCTGGTTCCTGAGACCCGTCCCCTGATTCCTGCCTTGATGTTCCCTTGCTTCCTGTTTCCCCCCTTGTCTCTCCTCCCTGCCTTGTATATACATGTATATATATATATGTTCCATTGCCTTGAGTGTATTGTTAGTTAGTTAGTTAGTTAGATTAGGGCTTGGGGGTTTGCTGTGTTATTTGTGTTCTTGCTTGTTTGTGTTTGCTGTGTTCACGTGTGTCTTTATTATTAATAAATATTTATCTTATCACTACCTTTGGAGCCTGATTCCTTTAGTGCAGCCCATCGATCTGTTCACTTGTGTTGGATGCCTGTGTTCAGGCTCCTTTCATAACAGGTTTAGACTGTTCTTGGGGTTGAGAGGCGGGGTGCAGAACCAAACATACATTAAGTGGCTCCTTCGGGGGTAGCGCTACACATGTATCCTATTGGAACATTGGAAGTTTTCAATTTCCATTCCAGAGACAACTGAAAATTTTGGATTTCCCTTAGATTCAGTGTCATTGACAATGACTACCCAGATAAACAGTGTGAATCAGCCCAGCAGGGACAAAGACAGAAAAAAAGGCTGAGTTTTTTTTAAAAAAAACTTGCTTTAAAAAAAGAGGCTTGACTACATCACAACTGAGAGTGATCACATGATTGAGAACAACTCCTAATTGAGGTATTGAGACGGAGCAGATTTATATGCAGGGGGTAAAGTGTAAAGCTGAACTCCAGATTTGATTTCCAAACTAACCATTTTCTTTTGTCAATACATGTGCCTGCTTGGAGTGCTGTAGTAGCTGGGAGTAGCATCAACTATATACAGTATACAGCACTATGCTCTGGCAGCAGTACAGAGAATTTCTGTCCCGTTCTTGGAAAAAATCTAGTCTTCAAATTCCTTATTTTTCAAATGTTTCTCATTCACAATCCATTACTTTTACAGATATTTAATCTATTACTATTACATTTCTCACATATTATACATATTATACAAATACAAAATACAAAATCTAGTCTGGTTCAACGTTGCAAAGCCAGTCACAGGAAGCTTAATTTTATGAATGAATACAAGGCTTCCTCTGATTGGCAAAGGGGGAGTTTTCCTTTCAACCCCAGTCATTGTCATCAGAGGAAGTCTTGTTTACAGACAAAAGAATACAAAGCTTCCTGTGAATGTGACTCTATTTTGGTCTGGAAATAGGACAGTAAGTCCCTGTACTGCTGCAGGAACAAAGCGCTGTATGCTGTATGTAGCTAATGCTACTAACAGTTTATAGAGCACTCCCAGTGGGCACATGTATTAGTGAAGGAAATTGTTTTTGTTTCAAGTTAAAGTGGTTTTAAAGGCATGAAGGTAAAAAAAAAACTTCTGTGTGCAGTGGCCCCCCTAGCCCCCCTAATACTCACCTTAGCTCCCTCTCGATCCAGCGATGTGCACAAGAGCTGAGCCCCTCCTGGGTCTCTCATTTCTCACTGGCTGAGACAGCAATGAGCCAATGAGGAGAGAGCAGGGGCAGGGCCTAGCTCCAGCTCTATGTGTCTTATGGACACATAGAGTGGGGCACAGAAGCAAGCACATGCACCAGTGCCCCCCAGAGCAAGCAGCTTGCTTTTGGGGGCACTGGCTGAAGAGGAGCCAGGAGCGCTGGCAGGAAACCTGAAAAGAAAAGATCGGGGCTACATATTTTTTTTTTCTTTTTTTAAATGAGCCTTTAATGTCACTTTAATAGAAACCTGGAGTAAGGCCAATATATTTACTGAAACTGTGACAGCAATTGTCAAATGTGCTGACTATGCCCATCCTTTTCTTTCCCTCTGCACCATTCATAAAGGTTTTACTATTTCTTCCCACAATGAAAAGCACTCTAGGAATGCGGGGTGGGCAGGTGAACGAAAGATCCGCCTTTATCATTCATTAAGTACTTTTCATTTTGGAAAGCAAAAGCAAAAGTAGCATATGACAACAGAGCAAACTTGTGTATGAGCCCTAATGTACAAGCAAGCTTTACGTAAGAGGTGTTCAAGAAATTCACCTACGTTTCCATTACTAATAAGAGTTTTGGTGAACATACTGTTTAGCATTCTGGCTAAACTGCCAGCTTTGTCACTGTAACCATGAGTTAACATACAAGCATGGTAATGCTAAACAATACATAAATGTGTAAATTCACGTGCACATGTAAGCCTATTAGTACAGAGATGCATTCTAGGCTTTTCTTATTAGGGCATAGAATGAATATTATTGGACTTTAAGGAGTTAATATAGCAAAGAAATTAAATTCATACCTTCACCCAAATTAATTTTAAGCTTGGTCCTTTCAGACAAAAGATTTTCAGACTGTTAGCATATATTAGATTTTTTTTTATTTTTAACCTATACCAAGAATATATAAATACAAATGGTTAGAAGTCCATATCGAAGTATAAACCACACTAAAGAAACCAAGTAATTCTAAAATATTTCTTGTGCTCTGCAGTATTGTGCTTTCTTCTCAAGGCCAATTTGATGAGATTCCCGTCTCCACAGCCAATGATTTACAGTTCGACTCTGTGATTTAGTGTCAGAAAGGAAATTTCTCCCTAAAGCATAAATGATCTAGATTACCCTTAATTTTACCACTAACGTGAAACCTTGATAAAGCATCAGCCAGGCCAGACGGCCAGAGTCATAGATTAACAATATGAAGCAGCTTTCCGTCTTCATCAAAATCCCTCATGATAACAGTGCTTTAAGGATGATAAAAAAAAAAGTTTTAATATCACAACAGACGTCATGGCACATCACCTGTACGCACTTCTCTTGGTGCAGAGCTTGTAATATTAAAACCTCTGTAGCCTGTCCTGCCAAGAGTTGACATTTGAGATCTCGCTAGACAAAAAAGGCTAAGATGTGGCCATTTTTTAAATCAATATTTTGTTATGAAACTTCAAATCAAAGGTGGAGATGCTTGTCCTTAAGCTGAACTCCAGGATCTAGCCAACTAGTCACTTATAGCTTCCTGTCCTCAAAAATGGCATCTTTTTTTTTTGTCTCTACTTTCTTAGCTTCTTGCTTTTATTTTCCATGGTGTCTCCGCTTGTATCTGACCATTTTATTCTAGCCAGGGGCCTGTACAGTGAGGCAAAAAAGTATTTGATCCCCTGCTGATTTTGTACGTTTGCCCACTGACAAAGAACTGATCAGTCTATAATTTTAATGGTAGTTTTTTTTAACAGTGAGAGACAGAATAACCAAAAAGAATATCCAAAAAAACGCATTTCAAAAAAGTTATAAATTGATTTGCATTTTAATGAGTGAAATAAGTATTTGATCCCTTTGCAAAACATGACTTGGTGGAGAAACCCTGGTTGGCAATCACAGAGGTCAGATGTTTCTTGAAGTTGTCCACCAGGTTGGCACACATCTCAAGAGGGATTTTGTCCCACTCCTCTTTGCAGATCTTCTTCAAGTCATTAAGGTTTAGAGGCTGATGTTTGGTAACTCGAACCTTCAGCTCCCTCCACATATTTTATAGGCTAGGCCACTCCAGGACCTTAATTTGCTTCTTCTTGAGCCACCCCTTTGTTGCATTGGCCATGTGTTTCGAGTAATTGCCATGCTGGAATAGCCATCCATGACCTATTTTCAATGCCCTGGCTGAGGGAAGGCGGTTCTCACCCAAGATTTGACCGTACATGGCCCCGTCCATCATCCCTTTGATGCAGTGAAGTTGTCTGGACACCTTAGCAGAAAAACACCCCCAAAGCATAATGTTTCCACCTCCATGTTTGATGGTGGGGGTGGTGTTCTTGGGGTCATAGGCATCATTCCTCCTTCTCCAAACACAGCGAGTTGAGTTGATGCCAAAGAGCTCTATTTTGGTCTCATCTGACCACAACACTTTCACCCTGTTCTATAAAACTTCAGATGGACCTGTACATGTGCTTTCTTGAGCAGGGGGACCTTACGGGTGCTGCAGGATTTCAGTCCTTCACGGCGTAGTGTGTTACCAATTTTTCTCTTGGTGACTGTGGTCCCAGCTGCCTTGAGATCATTGAAAAGATTCTCTGTGTAGTTCTGGGCTGATTTCTCACCGTTCTCATGATTATTGAAACTCCACGCGGTGAGATCTTGCATGAAGCCCCAGACCGAGGGAGACTGACAGTTTTTTTATGTTTCTTCCATTTGCGAATAATCGTACCAACTGTTGTCACCCTCTCACCAAGCTGCTTGGCGATGGTCTTGTAGCCCATTCCAGCCTTGTGTAGGTCTACAATCTTGTCCTTGACATCTTTGGACAGATCTTTGGTCTTGGCCATGGTGGAGAGATTGGAATCTGATTAATTGATTGCTTCTGCGGATAGGTGTCTTGTATACAGGTAACAAGATGAGATTAGGAGCACTTCCTTTAAGAGGGTGCTCCTTATCTCAGCTCGTTACCTGTAAAGAAGACACCTGGGAGCTAGAAATCTTGCTGATCAATTGGGGATCAAATACTTATTTCACTCATTAAAATGCAAATCAATTTATAACTTTGTTGAACTGCGGTTTTCTGGATATTTTTGTTGTTATTCTGTCTCTCACTGGTAAAATAAAAGACTGATCATTCCTTTGTCAGTGGGCAAATGTACAAAATCAGCAGGGGATCAAATACTTTATTCCCTCACTGCAGAGGATCCATGGAAGCATCACATCCAATGTGTAGAACTACAACCCCATGAATCATTGGTAATGTAGTAACGGTGTGGGTGTATATGTGCGTGGTGTCTGTGGGAGATTGCTGCATTTTTGTGTAAGTGCATAGCTGCCAATCAACGCCTGTGGGCAGGTAACAACCAGGTGCTCTACACCCAGCTTACAACCAGGTGCTCTACACCCAGCTTACAACCAGGTGCTCGTACCCACCCACTAAAAATTTCATTTTTGGAGAGATACTTTTAATAGGAGAATGTCTAAAAGGGATACAGGCCCAGCGGATTTCTTCATTAGTGCCCAGCAGCTGCCACAGCTAACTGATATATATGAAACCACTCCCATTAGACCTACTCAGAACAGAGACACAGACAAACACACATGGATTTCTTCAGAATAACAAAAGGTAGGAATCTGCAACAAAGGTTGTTATTATCTTTGCAATGTACATAGATCACCCAGATCAAGTCTGAGTTAAGCCTCGTACACACGATCGGATTTTCCGACGGGAATTGTGTGATAACAGCCTGTTGGCGGAAAATCCGACCATTTGTACGCTCCATCGGACAGTTGTTTAAAATTTTCCACGGACAAATGTCTGTTGTCGAATTTTCTGAGCGTGTGTACACAAGTCCGTCGGGCAAAAGTCCAAAGTACAATCACACATGCTCGGAAGCAAGGATGAGCCAGAAGCGGTCGGTCTTGTAAACTAGCATTCGTAATGGAGAATTAACATTCATGACGCAGCAAATTATGAAATCTCACATTCTCTTCTTCTTTAATGGGATAATAATGAAGCTGCTTTGCTGGTGATACTAATGGAGTTATTGCAAACTTTTTTTTCTAGTGATATCAAGAATAATATTATGCTTGTAGATGGAGAAGAGTTGGGCGGAGTTAGAAATTACACTGAACAGAACAGACATAGGGAAAATGATATGGATACCACCCCAACACCGAGATTTAGGAGCAAACACGAATATGTTAACAAAAAACACATTAAAGATTTGGGATGGAATAAACAAGAGACACAAATGGGATTACAATTCACCACTAATGTCACTTTTAGACACAATTTTTTTTTTGCCTGGGAAGGAGGAGCGTTTATACTTTAGTAGGTGGGCTAAAAGGAAGGAAATAGCACTACAGGAAGTGATGGTAGGGAATAGAATATATACTTATAGCAAAATCACGCAGGATTGGGGACACAGGCCACTCGATAAATGGAGATATACTCAAATTCAACACTTCGCACAAGCCTTACCACAGCTACTACGAGGAAGGAAGCAACTGAGATCACTAGAGAAACTGCTGAAGTCCCCCCAAAGTTTAGAGAAAAGGACATAAAAAATGTACAAAATATTGAGACGAGAGGCGGATAGCGAATACCCAACTTTCATGGAAAAATGGGAAAGGGAGATAGGCCCGTTAAAGAATGACGACCACAGGAATAAGATAATTAGGTTGACTCACTCAGTAGCAAAAGACACACAAACAACGGAAATGTCCTATAAGTTGTTAGCTAGGTGGTATGTGACCCCCCAGAGAGCACATTGCTTCAGAGGAGACGCCCCCCAACTTGCTGGAGGGGATGCACCGCATTGGGGACTTTTGCACATCTGTGGTGGGAATGCACTAAAATACAAACCTACTGGGATAGGATAATAGAAATAATATTTTTCATAACAGGGGAAAAGAGCAAAAAAGAGCCATGGGTATGTCTGTTCCATGATTCGGAGAAGGGGATGACACAATACAAATTGACTTTAATTCCATACTTGTTAAATGCAGCCACAATACAAATTGACTTTAATTCCATACTTGTTAAATGCAGCCAAGGGCCTGATCCCATGCCTCTGGAAAAATCAGGAGGCTCTGATAATGAAAGAGTGGATTGAGAGGGTTGAGTGGATAAGAATCATAGAAGAGTCTATACATATGACAGAAGAAACAGGGGAAAAATATCAAAGGATATGGAAACAATGACTGGTATTTAGGAGAATGGAGAAATATCTACAAATAGTGGAGGGACAATGCTGACAGAGAGGGACGTGAGTGAGACAGGGGCTTTTGTTTTCTATCATTATGTATTATTTTTATTTTTTTCTGGGGTGGGAGGGAAGGATAAGGAAAAACTGCACATAAAATCAATAAGAATATATAAAAAAATTATGCTTGTCATTTTTTTTTTTTTTTTGGGCTATTTACCACACCACCATTATCCTGTAGTTTTTAAGATCAAAGATACAGCTATGTTGGTGTCCCTTGTAGAATTGAGCAGACACCTGGATGTTCGGGTTCGGCCGAACTTCGGAAAAAAGTCCGGGTTTGGGACCGAACTTGACCCGAACTTGACCCCGAACCCCATTGAAGTCAATGGGGACCCGAACTTTAGGCTGTAAAAAAGTCATGGAAAGGGCTAGAGGGCTGCAAATGGCAACAAAATGTTGAAAGGACCTGGCAAGTGCTCTGCAAACAAATGTGGATAGGGAAATAAAATAACAAAAAAAATAAAAAATTTAAATAATATGCTGGAGGCCCCCTTCTCAGCAGAAGATGTACAGGAAGTCATTAAGAACCTCAGAAACTCAACGGTACGATGCCGCACATATGGTGGGAATGCCCCAGAATACGCACTTTCTGGAAAAATTATTCAATTTAATGGATAAGATAGTGGGAAAATAAAATACTTGGAAATTAAAAAAATACAAAAATTATAATCTTGACCTAGGAGGACGAGGTCCATATGGAGTAGGAGGTTGAGGTGGCGGTGGATGTGGCGGTGTAGGTGCAAGCTGCGGTGGAGGAGGACGAGGTAGCCAACACTGGTTCAAAAATACAGCAATGGCTGGGTAAGGCTGGTGGTGATGTGTCGAATTCTGTCCCCCGTCGCATAGTGTCCGCCCTGTACTGCGCTTGCTCAGTACGTAGGACAAGGGGATTTCGAAACCCTCCGAAGACGATGCGTGGTGAGTCCAGGTTCAAGCCACATCATCTGAGGTTGAAGCTTAGCCAAGCGAGCCCGTGAGGGGCCCTGTTACTATGTGCTACCGTATGTCCACTTGTATGGTGGGGCTTGAACCTGCACTCACTACGCAGGCGCTGTTCATCTTCGGAGATTTTGTGAATCTCCTTGTCCTCCGTACTGCGCAAGCGCTGCGCCTGCGCAGTAAGTGGCTGGACACTATCCGATGGCCAGACAGTTTTTGTCAGAACACCGGTATACGTGTCTATTCTACACAAGGTGCGGTGAAGTCCTGTGGGATCCATGCCTGGTTAATTTTAATAAACGTGAGCTTGTCCACATTGGCTCTGGACAGGCGGCTGCGCTTGTCTGTGATAACGCCCCCTGCCGTGCTAAATATACGTTCAGATAATACACTGGCTGCAGGACAGGTCAGCACCTCCTTCTGCAATAGCAGAATACACCCACAGTATGTACAGCGTTTAGCTCAGAAAATGCAAAACTGCAGAAAATTTTCACTCAGATTATTTTTTTTTGGAATAGCACAATCGAAGAAAGATAGATCGATTGAATGTCACACACTCCTGCAAGCATGCAGAAAACACTGCAAAATTTTTTTTTTTTGCAATGTTTTTGCAATAGCAGAATACACCCAAAGTATGGTGTATCTCACAATAACATATGCAGTGCTGGTGCACTGAGCTTACAGATAAAAGTTATATTTTGTCTGGCACTGGGCTCATGGCAGTGTAAAAAGAATGTGCACCAGGTCTTAGAGTTGATTTCTGAATAATTATCTCCCCCTCAAAACAGGAACCTTGAACTACACTCTCTATCTATGTAGATTGCTTACTAATTATAAGATATTTCAGGAATGTGAACTGACTCCTAGCATGTAATTCTCTCACAGCAGCCAAGCAAATTTCCCTACACCGTCTAAAGCAGAGTGACGTGCTGTGCTGTGTGCCTGTAGCTTTTATAGAGGCTGGGTCACATGCTGCACTGGCCAATCACAGCCATGCCATTAGTAGGCATGGCTGTGATGGCTTCTTAGGGCACACTAGTGAAACTAACATGGATTGGCTGCCCTGCAGCTCTTAAAAAAGCGCCAATACATCGCCGAACACCAGACCCGAACCCGAACACACAGTCAGTATGGACCCGAACTTTACAGTTCGGGTTCGCTCAACCCTAGTCCCTTGTTAATTTTACATTGTATTTTTTAAAATGCAATTGCCTACTCCCAAACTGTTATTTGAAGTAAAACACATAGCCAAATATTATTCTCCACAATTTTTTTATTGTGCATTAAAAAAAGAAAACAAATACAATTAGACATGCTATCTGCCAATAGAACTTAACCAAAAAGTGCATCCACAAATATAGAAAATATACCAAATCAAAACATTATTCAACTAAAAAATAAAAGCCTCATGCATGTGTCCTGCTTCTTAATATAGGGGGTCAACAATGCCAAAAGTTGTTGAAAGCATGGGTCCGTCATCCGGAGATAATTCCGAGAATCATATGGATTATTCTACTGGAACTCCCGCAGCAAAGGCATATGACATAATTGGTCATGATTAATAAAGCAACCAATTTTTGGTCCAAGAAATCCTCCTCCTCCTGTTCCTGGACTGGACTTGGGTCAAAGCAATAACTCCAAGGCCAATAATAAATAACACGTTATCTCCTCGGATTTCGCAACATGGCTGATTGACGAACGGCCGTTCAGAAACAAACTGAAAAGCGCAAAATGAAAAGCACGAAATGAAAAGCACGAAATGAAAAGCACGAATCAACACTTACCAAATTTCTACTAACATGGAATTAGCAGAAGGAACCCAAAGGGTGGTGCTAAAGAGCTGAAAAAACAGGTAGTACGTCACTACGTTCGTGTTTGTTGGCTGACAATTGTGTGCCGTTTATATGCAAGACAAGTTTGGGGCCAACACCCTTCGGATAAAAGTCTGCGGTTTTGTCTGCGGAAAATCCGATCGTGTGTACGAGGCTTTTTTCTTTAAAAGTTTGCACCTGAACCACACCTGAACTGCTGAACGAAATCACACTGGACTCATTTTACAAATCACACTGAAACCGGCCCCACACGTATGTGAACTCGGTCTATGGTAATTTTCCCCTAGAGCTTAGTGGATGTGGTGAAGTTTCACTTTGCAAAGAATACCCAATCGTGTGGGGAAAAAAAAAGAATACCCAATCGTGTGGGGAAAAAAAAACAACATTTTTTTTGCACATGATTCAATTATAGAAATCAGCAGAGCTTCACCTCAGTCACTAAACTCTGGGGATAATTCCCTTGCAGAGTGCAACTGTACTTGCAAAATGAACAGTCTGTTTTTAGTAAATCCACCTCCTTGGCTTTTGCTCCTATAAGAGCAGCGTGTATCGCAAGCTTTTGCAAAGCAGTTGCAAAATTTTAGCCAGTTCAAGACACTCTAGATTGGGGATGTAAAACACATTATAAATGAAATGTTGCCCGTCCCTTTAAATAAGCAGCTATCTGGTTTCAGTGGGGTTTCATTAAGCTTTAGCACTGCTTGGAACTTGTACAGCCTAAAAGATGATGCCCAAAGAAGAATCCCATAAGGAATTATAAAATGAGGCATTTAGCTAATTAAAACGCAAAAGTACACATGAAACATTTTTTTTGTGGTGTAAAGGTGGAGCTTCACTTTCAACTATAGACTTCTTAAAAGTTCAGAAAAGACATATCGCTGTGTTTACTTTTTTGGGAGGGTAATGTGTTCTTTTGATCTAAACTGTGCTTTTTGCTCACTGAATAATTCTGTTCATGTACACTGCTCTGATAATCTGTTCTCTATGATAATTATACAGCTCATCAGACAAAAAATAGCAGCCCGAGGGTAAAATTTGTTGCATCTTCCCTTAAACTTGCTCCACATGTACTACACAAATTATTATTTCAAGCTAAGAAAATTAGAGCTACTGAAATCATCCATTTTCACACTGACGATATAAAAAATTTGTTGCGTAGATAACAGACACATGAAGGTGTAACAATAAATTTTGACAATTTGATTGTATAAAACAGGCCAGGGAAATCAAAGTCATAAGCATCCTTTATTGTGTGTCTCGACCTTTTCTGCTTCTGTAGGCTCTTTGGAGCTCTTGCATATGGCCTTACATCAGGATGTAAGGCCTTATAGAGTAAAATCTACAGTGATCATCGCAGATAATCGCTGCGGCTGCCAGCGACCTGCTATTATAGTGAATAAAGATGAATAGAAAGCTCTGGACAGCCGCACTCCAAAGAAAATTTATCATGCCTTTTATTGAAAAATCGGGATCACACTGTACAAGCCACAGCAAAGCAAAGCAAAGCAATATGGAAAAGATCTGACGTGTTTCACACTAAACAAAGTGCTTACTCATAGCTCATCAGATATGAGTAAGCACTTTGTTTAGTGTGAAACGCGTCAGATCTTTTATGTATTGCTTTGCTGTGGCTTGTACAGTGTGATCCCGATTTTTCTTTTTCTTTGGAGTGCGGCTGTCCAGAGCTTTCTATTCATCTTTATTTGCTACACACATTTGCCAGAACCTGGGGCTCTTCATTCCTAGAGAAAAAGTTTTTGTTTCGGTGGACCTGCCTGAAGCGGTGGTAACCCCGCCCCTCCTCTCTATCTGTCATTATAGTGAATGGAGCCGCGTTCCTGCCTTTGATTCCTGCATCTACTATTCGCACAGGCACTAATTGCCAGCGTGAATGTAGCCTTAATGGGTAGGTAAAGGGTCAATTTAAAGTATAACTAAAGGCAAAACTTTTTTTTTTTAGTTCTGATAGAGTGGAGATAGATTAGAACCCCTCTCAGTTTATATTGCTTTCTGTGCCCCCATTAGGGAGAATCACCCTCACCATTTGTCCTGTTTACTATTATCTGTGAAAGTAAAAGAAAATCCCACATTTTGGGTTGTCCCCAGAAAAGTAATAGAGGGGACATTTTCCAAAGTTAACACTATTTCTGGGGACCTGGGGTGCCCAATGAATTCCCTTAATTTGCAAGGATTTCATCCCACTTCCTGTTTGGCTATGGGACAGGAAGTGAAGGGAAATCTCTGCAATGGGACACAGATGGCAAAAAAATGATCAGGGTTATAACCCTCCTTTACGCTATCCAAAATGGTAAAAAAAAAGTTTTGCCTATATTTCTACTTTAATATACAGGCAATATAGAGATAGGTGAGATGATTCACAGGAGAGGGAAGGGTTAAAAAAAACACAATCAGTTAAATACACTCACTATTATTCTGCTGCTGCCTAGAATCCCTTCATTCATGTAATCTTTATTTATAAATACTACCCCCCCCCTTCCCCTGTTGTGAGAGAGAGGAGAGGGCTCTAAGATGTAAGCACTTAAGTGTTTACATTTGTGATCGCAGTGATTGGTCATCACAGCATTCACAGGGTACAGAGTCAGTCTGATCAGCTCTGTATATTGTGTCTGTAATTTTAGCTGTCTGATGATCATTCAAATCAGAGCCATTCACATTTACATCAACCTCCCGTTTCTGAATTGCTGTTTATAAACGGCACTATGGAAAAAGTCTACCCCTCTGCTTTTTTAATACGTATAGTGGTAGTGAAGTGTTTCAAAAGCCATTCCAAGAATTCACAGCACACACAGACCACCTAACAGGGTCAACAGGAAGGTATAGCAAAACACTTCCGTAAGCCTGTATAGTGCTGTGCATCCTTAGCTATACTTCTTGTAGTATTAATCACATTCAAACTTCCAAGGAAGGTTTTAATCTAATTGATGGCTGTGAGAGAAATATTTGTGCTGACAAAAGTAAATAGAGTGGACTAGTGCAGCAAATGCCTGGATGAAAAAAAAATGAAGTACTGAGGATGTGGACTGTGCCCCACTTAGCCTTATGCTGCACTAGAGCTCAAAGAAAAAAAAAATAGAAAGAGCATAGGACTTTAATGGTTGCTAACTGTGACCCCAATTAAGGAAATGAGTACTCAAATATATAAAAAAAAATGTACAACATTTTATTTAACAACATCATTAAAAGCTCAAAGATAATTGACAGTGATTAGTGGTAGAGTTGTTTTTTTTTGTAAGGAGTTTCTCCCAAATAAATAAATCCTTTTTTTCTATCATTTTTTGCACTGTACACTGATGCTGAGAGTGCAGCCAGTTGCCTTGAGAATACAACTCCAAACAGGCATGATAGGACAGTGCATCGTTAGTAGCTGTTCAAAGCCAAATAAGAAAGAAGACGGATGCAAAAGAAAAAAAAAGATGACAGTGGAGGGCGCAGACCTGTCATTATTAGAGGAAGACACACTCAGAGGTAAGTCTGCCATAATGGCAAATGTTCCCACAAATCGCCCCGCCCACCCCACCCCAAGCTCAGCTTCACTTTTATTTTCAAACTTTGATATGTAGTCTTCTGGAAAGTCTCAAGTTCACTGCTTCTCTTGCACATTTTAACAATTAATGCTCCACAGAGCCTAAAGCTACAGAGGTAATCTCTGCAATAGTGAATAAGCAAACACTCAATGTATTGTAACAGTGAAAAAAACAGTCCATAAATAGTTAAATGTTTATATGATCAGTCCATATTAATAGAATCAAATTCAATGGTATCAAATTCAATGGTACCTAGGGTGTGGTCTCAGTGGAGGCCGCAGCTCTCATATTATCACACCATTTGTCATCAGCGTGGAACACCTCAACCCATTTTTCTATAGCCTACATTGGTGCAAACAGTATCATTCTGTTCTGCAGTGATGGCTATTTTCAGATATATGAACAACAGAACTGTCGATCTGGAAACAGTATTTAATCATGAAGAAGTCATTAATAAGCAAAACATGGAAAGTTTATTTAAACAATTAAAGCACAATATGGAGAAACAATTAAGGGTGTGGTGGGACCATGCCACACTGGAGATGTACATCACAGAGAAAATAACACCAAGACACAGATGGGACCTTTCCCCAATGATGGAGTATATGAAAACGGTCTCATGAAAGAATGGTACAAGTTCTTTAACAAAGGGAAACTGACTTGCTATAAACAATTATTAAAAGGAGATAATATAAATTGAAGAAAATAGAAGCTGACATATTGTAAATCAAGGAATAATTACTCCCTTTTACAGAATCCAGAGAATACAAAGAAAGAAAAAAATCTTCAGGAAGTAATCCAAAAAATACAATAAAGCAATACAACATAAAAAAAAACGAAAAAAAATTTTGCAGAGATATTATAGATTACAAAAAATCAATAGGTATATAAGTGGCAGATGGATGAAAATTACAGAGGGGAAGAAACCACAGATGTTTCTATGAATGGGGATTCCAGAGAACCCTCTGAAAAGAGGAATGGACGGTAGTTGAACACAACACACAGAGGACACATAGACCCACACAAAGGAGAGGGGAAAGTACCCTCACATACAGAAACAGGCCAAGCCAAGAACATAGTCCCAATAGAAATCACCTATATTACATGCACACCCCCAGGATACCAAGGATGCCTAGACATCCTAACGGATACTCATCTCTTAGGAATGCTCATCAGAATACACTGTATAGAGAACCACCATACAGAAGGGATTTTCCCAGGGGACCCAGAGGCAGGCCACAGAGAAATTGGGGAGATTATGGACCACCAAGACCCCAAGGAAATTGGGACCCCCAAGAAATCAAACTTGGGGCCCCCCAAGGAATCAAAGATGGTAAAATACCTGGCAACCCCCAAGACCTGCATATGCAAATTACAGAGAGGCCAATTGGGGACAGAGAAGAAACCACTGGGAAGAGGAACAAGAATGGGAAAGAGGAAATGGGCAAGGGGCAAATGAGGAGGGACAAAGAAAAAGAAGACAAGAACAATAGGAGCAGGGATTTTTTAACTTAAGTGATATCAACTTTAATGAGGAAAGAATTCAAATTTTGGACTTGGGGTTGAAATATGCCACAGGTAAAGATCTGGACAAGTTTGAAGCATATATTGACCTAGAAAGATTAATAAGAAAATTAAATATTAAAAAAAAAAATATATTAAAGAAGGGAGCTCAAAAGAAATCAGGAAAAACAGAATTTAACCATACAACATTAAGGAACAGCTCCATATTTAATCCAAAAACCCCAAATAATGACAGCATCTGAAAGTAAGAAAATCGAGGAAAGGCGTCATTTGGAAAACAATTAAGGAAATAGAAAAGGAAAAGGGGAGTGGTCATCCTTCCTGCGGATAAGGGAGGGGGATTGGTTATTCTCAATAAAAGACTACGAACAGTAAATAGAAATTTGATAAAAAAAAGGAGAACACATACAAAAAACTTAAAAGTAATGTGAAAAAAGGATATGAAAAGAAGTTAAAAACACATATTAAGAAAGGGAAGGACAGAGGAAGAGGCAAAATACCTGATCCCAGGGGCAGCAAAAACACCTGTGATATATTATGCTACAAAAATTCACAAGGACCAAAGGAAACTCCAGGGCAGACCTATCATGAGTGGAATAGATTCTCTCTTATCGAGATTAGGTGAATATTTTGATCAAATTAGATATATACTGGAGGCCCTGGAGATGGCCATCAGCAATAATTATTTCTGGTACACAGGAGACCACTATGTCCAAACAAAAGGAGTGGCAATGGGGGCAAAGTATGTACCCAGCGTGGCAAACATATTTATAAACAGATGGGAAGAGGAGCAAATTTATAGCATAGAAAGACCAAACCTAAAATTGTACAGAAGATATATTGATGATATTGTGATAGTGTGGAGGGGCACAGATGTATCGTTATAAAAATTTTTTTGAAGACATCAACCAGAATGCCTATGGAATTTCCTTCCCAGGGAATTGGAGTAAAGATAGTATAGATTACTTAGACATACAAATCTATAAAGGAAATGAGGAACTGCAGACCAGAACGTTATTCAAATAAACAGATAGGAATGGGTATATACCTACTACAAGTTGCCTCATCCTAAATAGATAGGAAATATACCTAAGGAACAATTTATGAGCATGCATAAAAACCGCAGTAACCAATGAGACTATGAAATCCAATCTGAAGTACTAATGCATAGATTTTTAGAAAAAGGCTATAAAAAAGGAAAACTGGAAACCCTCAGGAATTAGGTGAAAATTATGAACAGAGAAGCAATGCTGAACACAAGGAAAGGGATAAGAAAAACAAAGGTGTAGAAATTACCCTTTTAACAGGCTTCAACAGACAATATAAAACATTGGAGAAAATTGTAAAGAAACAAAAGATGCAGAGATTGTGTGTATTTTCAATTAGCACTTGTCACTTTATCACCATCATTTAATTTTGTGTATATTACATGAGGTCAGTGTGTATGTATCATATGGTTTAACACTAATCACTTTATAAGAATCATCAAATTAGTTTGTTATCATTTATACTTGATTGCATAGAGCAGATAGCACTTTTAACTTTACAACATACACATGCTTAAGAGCCGTACCATACACTCTACCCCTCTTAATCCTTCATAATAAACCCTATCTAGGTTGTGGTCTCAGTGGAGGCAGCAGCTCTCATATTACCACACCATTTGCCATCAGCGCAGAACACCCCTACCCATTTTTCTATTGTTTTAAAGCTCACTTACTGCTTATTAGGAATGTGAAAACACTTGAATGACCTTAGTCTGGTCACAGGTTCACTGTAAATCATACCACTGACAATGCTGCTATCCCTTAAATGCCCATATTTTTAAGGTGCAACTACTTACAGCAGTGAAGTCATTTTATTAAATATGTTAATAGGAAGATTATTTATTTCCACAAAAAATAAATTACCAATAAACAATTGTGAAGAAAGGAAGGGGTAGACTAATTTATTTGTAAACTACAATAATATCCATCAGACTTTCGACAAACAGAACTCATCCACGTAAGGGCTAGTGTACAAGGACATTTGAGATGCATAAACCTCACGTTCACATTGATTTGCATTGAGCATTAAAAGCAAAGAACAAACTAATCTAAAAATAACATCAAAAGCCCATTAACAGTTAACTGTATGCAGTCAGGACAATAAAAGATGATTGCCAATTGGTTGCTCTGATCCACTGGGTGTCAAACATTACTCTTTCCCTGCCTTTAGCATACAGCTCAAAAGATAGAGTTTAATTCTATTCCACCTTTGAAAATGTTTTTTAATTTTTAATACTTTGTGCATCCAAATGATTCTAGTTATTGAATAATTCAACTTAATCATAGAATAACTGTAATTGTTGAATTGTAATTGCCGAGCAAAAATGAACAACATGAGAATATAAACTGCTCAATATTTGTGTTGTGACGTAAAGGATTTGAATTTTCTGTTTGTCAGCATTTCTGAGTAACGGTTACTGTTCATGACAAGGAGCTAACTGAACTTGGTTGGAACTATTCATATTTTTTGACCTGACACTGCCACATGCCTTCTCTAGAGTCTTAAAATCTGTTTCTCAAATATGTTTCAAAGCAAAGTAAAGGCTTAATGAGACTAACGATAAAAAGATAAAGGAAAGCAATTACACTAAAAAGTTGGTAATTGAGCCGGTGTGTGTTTAAGATAAGTACATAAAATAATTACATTTTGCATGTACAGCAATGTTCAGGTCTTGACCAACATCTTGTATTTTGCTGGCACTATGTCCTGGATGATATTTGCGAGACACAGATTATGGTTTTTGCACCACCGTCATGCAACAGCATATACAGTTAGATATATATTTGGACAAAGGCACAATTTTCACACTTTTGGCTCGTTATGCCATCAGAAAAAAAATAAAGCAAAACAATCCAAATAAATTTGAAATGCAGACTTTCAGCTTTAATTCAAGGGGTTGAACATAAATACCAAGTACAGATTTTAGGAACTGAAACTATTTTTATACACAGTCCCCCCATTTTCAGGGGCTCAAATGTAATTGGACAAATGAATATAATCATAAATAAAATGTTAATTTTTTTTATATTTTGTTGAGAATCCTTTATTGGCAATGACTGCCTGAAGTCTGGAACCCATGGACGATACCAAAGACTGTGTTTCCTCCTTTCTGATGCTTTGCCAGGCTCTAACTGCAGATGTCCTCAGTTGTTTTTGGTTTGTGGGTCTTTCTGCCTTTAGTTTTGCCTTCAGCAAGTGAAATGCATGCTCAATTGGGTTGAGATCAGCTGATTGATTCAGCCATTGCAGAATATTCCACTTCTTTTCCTTCAAAAGCTCTTGGGTTGCTTTTGCAGTGTGTTTTGAATCATTGTTCATCTGTACTGTGAAGCGTCATCCAATCAACTTTGCTGCATTTGGCTGAATCTGGCCTGACAGTATATCTCTAAACACTGCAGAATTCATCCAGCTGCTTCTGTCTTCTATAACATCATCAATAAACACCAATGACCCAGTGCCACTTGAAGCCATGCATGCCCATGCCATCGCACTGCCTCCACCATGTTTTACAGATGGCGTTGTGTGCTTTGGATAATGAGCTATTCCAAGCCTTCGCCACACTTTTTTCTTCCCGTCATTCTGGTACAGAGTAATCTTAGCTAAATCTGTCCAAAGAATGCTTTTCCAGAACTGGCCTGGCTTTTTTAGATGTTTTTTGGCAAAGTCTAATCTGGCTTTTCTATTCTTCAGGCTGGTTTGCACCTTGTGGTGAACCCTCTGTATTTGCCCTCTTGAAGTCTTCTCTTAATTGTAGACTTTGACAATGATACGCCCACCTCCTGGAGAGTGTCCTTCACTTGTCTGGATGTTGAAAATAGTTTTTTCTTTACCATAGAGAGAACCCTGCGATCATCCACCACTGTTTTCTTCCATGGACATCCAGGCCTTTTTATGTTGCTGAGCTCACCAGTGTGTTCTTCTTTCTTCAGAATGTACCAAACTGTTGATTTGGTCACTCCTAATGTTGCTGCTATCTCTCTGATGGATTTGTTTCATTTTTTAAACCTTACAATTGCCTGTTTCACTTGCATGGACAGCTCCTTTGAGCGCATGATGTAGGTTCAGAGCAAAAGATTCCAAATGCAAATACCACACTTAAAATCAACTCCAGACCTTTTATCTGCTTAATTGTTGAAAAAATAATGAAGAAATAGCCCACACCTGGCCATGAAACAGCTTTTGATTTAATTGTCCAATTACTTTTGGTCCCTTGAAAAGGGGGGGGGGCTATTCTTAAGAGCTGTAATTCCTAAACTCTTCCTCCAATTTGGATGTACTTACCCTCAAATTAAACCCTGAGAGTTCTGCCCATATCCATTATATAACTATAGTTTGAATATATTTTGGCAAATACCTGAAAGAATACAAAATGATGCCTGTGTCCAAATATATATGGACCTAACTGTAGGTACATAACTCAAGAGTCTAATCATGTCAATCAAGGTCTGATGTTTATAGGCAATGTAGAAAATTTCAGCATCTCTGGCAATAACTGGGCCATGTATGGACATCAGAGCAGCTTATTACTGCATGCAAAGACTTTCCAACATGTTGAAAATTCACTACAGTGCTTGGCAATCAGTGTCTTTTCACCACAGTGAAAGGTGCAGTCACCATTAAAGCTCAAAATGGATCTGCCTCTTGATGATGCAACTGTGATACGTTTGAGGTGCTCTTTATTGCAGGTTTGTTAATAAGGCTCTCCTTTTGAAGCCATTTTATGTTATATTTTTAGTTATAAGCTTGGGGGTTTCTTTTCACTCCTCACAATTTATTATCAGATGCTTAGCATTTCACTTTTTCAATGTCAATCAGATAAATTGGATTTTATTTTATGAATGTATATTTTGAGCACATTCATGAGGCTATTTTGAAGAGGGGGTAGATGTTTTTAATTATTGTATGTATTTTGGGTCTTTTTCATTAGAGGGATATTTTTTGAGCCTAGGGGAAGTCTTTATATAGTTTTTTTATGTGGTATCTATTGAGACGAGGATATACTGTATATGCTAAGTGAAATATAGTTTTAGAGCATTTGGCGTGCATTATAATTTTATGGAATAATACATGTTTTTCATATTCTATACATACTGAATGTGTAAAAATGAACGAATGCTGTGTTATTACCAATAGTTTATCTACTACATTCACAATTATATGGGCCTTTACTGTTTTAATGTTTTTAATTGGTTGATAGTTTTTTTCATTTTTTTTTCTGATCATATGATGATTGCTGAAAACACATACAGATTACAGACATTGGTTATTACTCACAGATAAACTATTGGTGATAGCACAGCATTTATACTTGTATACACATTCAAAAAAAAAATTCACTCCATGCTTGCAGCTTTAATTATTCATGTGTGTGCACAGATAATCACATAAACAATTCTATACATATTGTTCAGTACTATATGTCTGTTTTTACATAGGACTTTCTCAAAGTATTTTTTTAAGTTCTAATTAACCCTGAAGAGATGAACACCCATAACTGGCACCTTACAATAAGATCAGAAACATTTGAAGAAGTAATCTACTGAATACTATTTATGAATACACTGAACACACAAACCCTAATGCAGCAGTTTGCTGTTAGCTGGGTGCCCCTAGTAATATGGATTTGTGTGTGACACTATTTTTCCATAGCAGATCATAGTTTATCAGAAGTGAACCAGGAACTAAAGCTCTACTCCCAAACCACCACTATAAGCTTCCTGTGCTGGGTGACTCTCATGAAGATGCAATGGTGGGGGCAGTCTCAGCTGGTTTAGGAGCTCATTTTTATAACAGTCCTTTTAGCTCTTTATATAAAAATTATTTGGTTTCAAATTATCCGACACATGCATGACTTTACATAGATAGAAAAATCTCCCATGGAGAACAATAGGTGATCATGGAGACTGCTTGACCCTACCACAAATTTACAGGCAATATAGGAGATGTTTAACTTAGGTTCTCATGCACTTGAGGAATAATTACATTTCTGAATGATTGCAAATCTTTTTTATAATCTCTGTTCGCAATGACAACCACTTCAGATATTTGTGCATAATGCATGTCATAGGTGTTAATGTCCACTTCTTTATCACAGCATATAATGATAAGTGACAAATCCACCATGCTGTGTATGTAGGCTGTTTCTTGGGTGCAGGCGAATTCCAGGTCTGTGAAGAACCTGCAAGACTACAGGCAGAAATTTAAGAAGCTGCATGTCACTGGTCTCTAACAGTTAAATTTTTTGTGGATCAATGATGAGGTTTCAAACAGTGCTCCTTTTTTACACCTTTTACCCCACAGGAGGACTCAGTCGTAGAAGGGAATAGTCATGTATCATAGCTACAGAGTGATAGTAAGCAGTGATTGGAATGACTGTATTGCACAGTATTATTATGCGACTGGGACGCAAGTGAGGCATATGTAGTCTATGTTATGTGAGAGATGTGCTCTATTAAAGCATCGCTAGCTCTATTGCATAGGGGACCTAGAATAACTGTCTAATTGTGTTCAGTAATGAAAAATCTCTTTCAACTGATCTTTAATTGCCCAATATCTGTAAAAAACAAAGTGACACTGCATTTTTGCCAACTGGAAAGCTATAATGAGTTAAAACAGACTGATTAAAATGGAACTGGGGTGCAGAAGATGGTCTGTGGAGGACCAAATGTACAAGAATAATAAACTGGGCCCATTAACTTCTTGCTTTTTCCAGTGATTTCCAAGTGTTTACTTAATCTACTAATTAAGTCAATAATAGATGACAACATTCAGGGTTTTCAGAAGTTGTCAGTAATTCTGCTACATGTTACCAACTTCCTGTGCAGGAAGCACAAAATAAAGGAATATCAAATAATGTTCCCCCATTGTTATGTCCTGCAAAGTCTACATTGTCATTCTTGCAGGTTGTTAAATCTCTTTCACAGAAAGTATGTTGGAATGTAGATGTATTGATATAAGCAAAATGCTTTATTTAGATAAATCGAAATCTAAAATCAATTCAAAACTATACACTGCAAATATGGAGGTTGTAGAATTTGGGCAGCAATGTTTTATTATAAAAAATGTTTTAATAAAATATTTATATTATTTTAACGTATGACTATACGAATGTTTGCGGTTCTCAGCAAGAGGGCAATGCCCAATTGACAAAATACATCCATGCATACATCCACATAATTAAACATATACACCTATATCAATTAACTAAGTACCCGCAAAACAATGCGGATGGTGTTACAAACCTCTGTACCCACAGTGAGTTGTCAAAAATCTATCATTACACGGGCCAGACATATGCACCAAAAGTAATCAAACGACAAAAGGTCAAAAAACGGGCAAACATGGTGATCTGAATCTTATCCCATACATCCCATTATCATTTCACAGCCATCTGGGAGTGAGTACAGTATTATGGAAATCTAGAGCTTACCCAATCAAAGTGTTACTTATCAGCGCCATGCACCACCACTTAGGGAGATCAGGAGCTTGTCCCATCAGAGCGCTAGTTGTCAGCACCATGTACTGCCAATAGATGTGGTAACTACCACATCAGTAGCATTGTTAGCCTCCCCTCGTAGCCGGACCCATGTCTGGAACGCAAGCTGTATTGTTTGTGATCCAAAAAACGGGAAGTGCGGACCGGACATCACTTCCCACGCGTCACCCTGCACGTCAGCCCTGCGCAATGGTGGATGTGCGGGAAGTGACGTCTGGTCCACACTAACGCTACTGATGTGGTAGTTACCACATCTATTGGCGGTACATGGCGCTGAAAACTAACGCTCTGATGGGACAAGCTCCTGATCTCCCTAAATGGTGGTGCATGGCGCTAATAAGTAACACTTTGATTGGGTAAGCTCTAGATTTCCATAATACTGTACTCACTCCCACATGGCTGTGAAATGATTACCCAATGTCTCTTCATAATTACTAATGGGATAAGATTCAGATCACCATGTTTGCCCATTTTTTGACCTTTGTCGTTTGATTACTTTTGCTGCATATGTCTGGCCTGTGTACTGATAGAGATTTTTGACAACTCACTGCGAGTACAGAGGTTTGTAACACCATCCGCATTGTTTTGTGGGTACTTAGTTAATTGATATATAGGTGTTTGTGTGTATGTTTACTTAGATGCATGGATGTATTCCTTAGTTGTCAATTGGGCGTTGCTCTCTTGCTGAGAACCGTCCACATTTGTGGGTGGGACCTCTGAACCCCCCTGGGAGGTGCTCTATGAATGCACACTATATATATATATTATTTATATAAGAAGCTGAAGGAGATAATATTGCTGGGCTCTGAGGAAGAAGGTATCCCTTCAAAAAGCATCAGCTGGCAGTGGCTCTCAAAAACTTCTCTATTACCATCTGGAGTCTGTTGTCATCAGACCGATTGCCATCATCTGAAGGCTATTTATATTGTGGTTTTCTTTCACATGTTTGTGAGTAGTTTTTAATTTACTCCTTTAATAAAATATATCCAAGCATAATGCACAAGGTTGGTGCGCCCTTTTTTTTCCCATTACTCTTATGCATGTAGGGACCTTACAAAGTGTTGTGGCCATTGTATCTTTAATCTGTATCAAAGCAGACGCCACATTTTTTTATATATTCAGCAATTCACTAGGTTGGCAAAATGTCTAATGAGACACTGACTACCAGGTTGCTTTATGTCTCAGAGTCTCTGTAGGTCAGCCAGCCTGCTGAGGCAGAGTATAAGGTCTGGAAGTCTTAGTTTCTGACAATAGTACTTTCTTCCATTACTTACATTCTGTTAATTCTTAATAAAAATTGGCCTATTAAGCCATAGTCAATCTTCAGAGCATATGTATGAGACTCTTGGCAGCATTCCAGGGCTTTAAATTGTGCACACTGCATCAATTACCTTACTCCTAGGTTTTGATTCTAAAACACCTCATCTTAGGAAATCTTATTGGATAAAAGTCACAGTTTCCTCTATGAACCAAGCTAATATCCTGCCCAGGGGACCAGAGACTGTTCTCTACTCTTTATTTTCTTGGGCACTGGCCACCTTGTGATCCCATGAGTTATCCTGCCTATGGAGCGAGAGGACTTGACCATTGGAAGTGTTGCCTACACCAATAGAAGGCTGTGATGTAGACCCTCAAAGGTGGACCCCAAGAAGTAAACAGAAGAGAGATTAATCATCATGTGAACTTGGCTTCAATTAAGTAAAATGGGAATTTAGATTTTTTTTCCATATCAGTGGTTATTGGTGGGTGGGAGGGGCTTGCTAATAACCTGAAGTTAGACTTTAATGGGGAAATATAATTTTCCTATATTTCACAAAAGCAGCATTGGTCATCTACATTTATGAGTTGTATTATTTTCCTTCA